>OV816023.1:135342922-135646776 GCA_929113105.1 Agrypnus murinus | reverse complement strand
TAAATTTTTTCGTTCTTCCTACCCTGGCTTTCACCTCAATCTGACTGTACCCCGTTTTCCATTTGCTTTGTGCTCGATCCTTTAAATTAAGATGTGAAATTTCTTTAAGAAATCTGGATTTCTGGAAGGAAATTTTTTGTTACGAAATTTATTATGTCTCCTTCGTTATACATCACAAATCTTATTTATTAATCTTTATTTTGTTTTTTTCGTGTAGGAGATGATTCTTATGTAATTATTTCCTGAGTGTATTATGTTGTCTTGGGAGTTAATTACATTTTTTGTCAACAAAATGTTCAATAACTAACAATATTCGTAATCTTATTTTGTTATCTTTTACATTTTGTCATTCATTTTATAAATCGTAAATATTTATTTTACTTGTTTGTAAATTTTATTTGTTTTAGATTCCTACAAGCCTTTAGAGAAGAATGTGGTACAAGAATATTCATAAAGGAACCTTTTCTTACGAACAACGAAACATTACATTATTTTTAATTGAATATTTACATAATTTGATAATACTTTAATTAGATGATATGACATTAATGGCTGTTTTTAAATCAAATTGATATATCCTTTTTACATTTTAATTAATGACTTATATTTATTCATACAATCTCAATTCTGAATAAATTATCACTACAGTACCTATTATAATGTATTTGTTAATTTGTATCTATATGACTAATAATGTATTATATTATTAATTTTGTTTATTAAACACAATAAAATTTTGAATCAAGGTATTCTTTTCTGTGTGTAATTAGCCAATATTAACTCAATAATGTTAATATGTTGGTATAACGGGTCTCATACTGGCACAGTATGGATGGATATCGTTGGATATGGTTGCACACCGGTGCATAATAATCATCGTTATTATATTTTTTAATTATATTATATTATACACTGAGAAAAATGGTTCGTAAAAGTTATGTCCCCGTCGTCATATTAGCGCTCTTGATCTACAATTTTTAAACTAATAGATTTTTCGAACTATGTTTCTCAGTGTACAATATAATATAATTAAAAGATATAATAATGATCATTATTATACACCGGTATGCAACCGATATACAGTAGGAAACCAGAGTTATACCAACATATCAACAACACTGGGCCAATCTTGGTTATGTAAAATGGTCCAAGTACTTGCCAGTGTTATCATTTCGACACTGGCCCAATATTGGTTGCCAATATCGGCTATGTAAAATGGCCCAAGTACTTACCGGTGTTATCATTTCTGCACTGTCCCAATATTGGTTGCCAATATTGGCAATAACGGTGCCAATGGCGAGCCAATATTGGCCCGTTTGGAAAATTCTATATGGGCATAAATAGATTCTCTTGTCATAAAATTATTTGTTTTTTTCCTCTTCTATAGCAAAATCTTTCATGTTTAAGTGTTGTATTCTTTGTCGGCAAGTTTTAAGTCATTCATAACTTTAACAAAACATTTTTCCTGAATATGAGGATGGTTTAACCCAGCAAGTATTATATCAAATTTCCATTTAAAGTTTGCACCCTACAACTTTTTATTATTTCTGGTTTATTGTGGTTATAAATACTTCAATATGAATTTTTAAATAAAAACATTCTGTTTAGGTCTTAAGGAAGACTATTTTAAAAATATGAATACCTGTTCATAAACAAGATAGGAAATTCCGGATTAAATCCTTTTTTGAATATAATTGAATAGAAAGTTGAATAAAAAACCTTTGTCTTCTCCACTAAGATCAAGATCAATCTCAGATTTTTGTGGAGAAGACAAAGGTTTTTTATTTATTGGATTAATATACTCCACTGGGTATGGATTTTCAACAAGAAAGTATACAGTTTACTTATTGAATGGCTTGGCCAGGTATTGTACCTAACAAAACCTTCTTACTGAAACTAATCCCTTTCCCTGTATAGCTTATTTATGGACAGATTGTGAATAGTTAATTTGTGTCTTTGAAATAGTTGTTTACTAGATTCTTTAAAAAAAACTGGTTAAGAAAATCAACTGTGTAATGCGACACTCTTGTTCAGAACTGCATTTTTAACTAATAATTTGGCCAAGAAAAATGAAACAAATACAACCTTGATTCTAAAGTAAGAATTTTAATTGCATATATTCTATACAAAATTCCGGTGTCTTGAATTATTTTTCCCGGGACTCGAGAAAACAAAAATTGGGGACTTCCCGGGTCTTATGTCTCGGGAATTTCGCGACGAGCCTGAAACTGGCAGCCGGAGCTAGCAGCCCCCCAGAGACGAACTCGAAGACGGCCAGAGACGCAATTTTCAATAACTCATTCGATTTTTATCGATAATTCTTTCCATCAATGACTAGACGAAAATTTCAACAAAGCTATTTTCTTTTTTGGAAAAACACAGTTTTTATTGCTATAATGAACATATCGACTGCTGAGTCCATTTCGGCCCGACCGACAGATTTAGGATATTTTGTAGATTAAGAAGTACTGAATGATAGCAGACGCCGGTTGACAATGCAATCTCGGCTCATGTAATGTAATATAACTTTTTTCAGCGTTATAATTTCCCTATGAAAATGAAAACTCGACTGGCAGTGACGTTTTCGTAGCAGAACAACGCTTTTCCGGGTTATAAACAATTAAGTCGATAGAAGATTCCGTCTGCTAAGTCAATGTCGACTCGGAAAATGTGGTATAACATAATATAATCTGGTTCTGCCTAATGATATTTGTTGATATAAACGATAATTTGTCGGTTGTGCTGGAGTAATAAATTGTAGTCTCGTCCTACTTGATTCAGATTGGAAATTCATATATTAAGGTGTATTGTATGTGTTTTAACTAATTTGGACACGGTAATTATGTCGAAATATGTTAGAATCTGGTTCTGCCTAATGATATTTGTTGATATAAACGATAATTTGTCGGTTGTGCTGGAGTAATAAATTGTAGTCTCGTCCTACTTGATTCAGATTGGAAATTCATATATTAAGGTGTATTGTGTGTGTTTTAACTAATTTGGACACGGTAATTATGTCGAAATATGTTAGAATCTGGTTCTGCCTAATGATATTTGTTGATATAAACGATAATTTGTCGGTTGTGCTGGAGTAATAAATTGTAGTATCGTCCTACTTGATTCAGATTGGAAATTCATATATTAAGGTGTATTGTATGTGTTTTAACTAATTTGGACACGGTAATTATGTCGAAATATGTTAGAATCTGGTTCTGCCTAATGATATTTGTTGATATAAACGATAATTTGTCGGTTGTGCTGGAGTAATAAATTGTAGTCTCGTCCTACTTGATTCAGATTGGAAATTCATATATTAAGGTGTATTGTGTGTGTTTTAACTAATTTGGACACGGTAATTATGTCGAAATATGTTAGAATCTGGTTCTGCCTAATGATATTTGTTGATATAAACGATAATTTGTCGGTTGTGCTGGAGTAATAAATTGTAGTCTCGTTCTACTTGATTCAGATTGGAAATTCATATATTAAGGTGTATTGTGTGTGTTTTAACTAATTTGGACACGGTAATTATGTCGAAATATGTTAGAATCTGGTTCTGCCTAATGATATTTGTTGATATAAACGATAATTTGTCGGTTGTGCTGGAGTAATAAATTGTAGTCTCGTCCTACTTGATTCAGATTGGAAATTCATATATTAAGGTGTATTGTGTGTGTTTTAACTAATTTGGACACGGTAATTATGTCGAAATATGTTAGAATCTGGTTCTGCCTAATGATATTTGTTGATATAAACGATAATTTGTCGGTTGTGCTGGAGTAATAAATTGTAGTCTCGTCCTACTTGATTCAGATTGGAAATTCATATATTAAGGTGTATTGTGTGTGTTTTAACTAATTTGGACACGGTAATTATGTCGAAATATGTTAGAATCTGGTTCTGCCTAATGATATTTGTTGATATAAACGATAATTTGTCGGTTGTGCTGGAGTAATAAATTGTAGTCTCGTCCTACTTGATTCAGATTGGAAATTCATATATTAAGGTGTATTGTGTGTGTTTTAACTAATTTGGACACGGTAATTATGTCGAAATATGTTAGAATCTGGTTCTGCCTAATGATATTTGTTGATATAAACGATAATTTGTCGGTTGTGCTGGAGTAATAAATTGTAGTCTCGTCCTACTTGATTCAGATTGGAAATTCATATATTAAGGTGTATTGTGTGTGTTTTAACTAATTTGGACACGGTAATTATGTCGAAATATGTTAGAATCTGGTTCTGCCTAATGATATTTGTTGATATAAACGATAATTTGTCGGTTGTGCTGGAGTAATAAATTGTAGTCTCGTCCTACTTGATTCAGATTGGAAATTCATATATTAAGGTGTATTGTATGTGTTTTAACTAATTTGGACACGGTAATTATGTCGAAATATGCTAGAATCTGGTTCTGACTAATGATATTTGTTGATATAAACGATAATTTGTCGGTTGTGCTGGAGTAATAAATTGTAGTCTCGTCCTACTTGATTCAGATTGGAAATTCATATATTAAGGTGTATTGTATGTGTTTTAACTAATTTGGACACGGTAATTATGTCGAAATATGTTAGAATCTGGTTCTGACTAATCATATTTGTTGATATAAACGATAATTTGTCGGTTGTGCTGAAGTAATAAATTGTAGCGTCGTCCTACTTGATTCAGATTGGAAATTCCCGTATTAAGGTTTTATTCAAACAGTCCCGAACCATCACCTGGGGGGCAGCGGTACAGGGAGCAACGTAAGGAGAACCTCTCGATCTTGGCCCCCACCACACCTTCTTTTTGAGTGGGATAGATTCAGAGAAACTTTGATATTTTCCACCATTACCCCTGCACGCTGCATGAAGTATGTAGCATAACTTGCTGGCAGGTTTTACACGTATAGAACGATATGATGTGTATATATGTCATCATATCAAAATCAACTATAGAATTGTTATACACGCCCAAAAAATTAAATTAGATTTTACAGGAGTACATAATACTTATTAAACATGAAATTCGTCGTTTAAATTAAAGTTACATTATAGTATTATATTATTATTGAGCATGAATGAAAATCTTCTTAAATTACATATTAAATTTTTTGAATCTGATTTGTGGCATTATCAAATAATGATATAAATTATTTTTAACAGCCATTTATTACAATAACTAAGTAGATTTTACTTGCTTACAGTATATTTTGTTACTTATAAACAAAGGAACCGCCTGGTTGTATAATCATTATACATTTTTTTGGCTGTTTTAGATTCAGCTATATGTTGGTGGATTTTTAATGCACTTGTTGTACATACCACTAGAACTTTAGATAAAGCACGCCCTGTGTATATAACTCCAAGAGATGGTATATTATATGTCTTGATTCTTCGAGCTGGTAATGCAAAATCATCATTCGACTTAGGCGTGCATGTGGAGATGAAAAGTAAATATGGGTATTTATCAGCAGCTGATTGGCCACTTCTTCCATTTTATGGTTTTATGTGTATATTATATGTAATATTTGGATTGGTATGGTTAATTGTACCAAAAAAAAGGGAACAATCAAAGGGCTGGTCTGATTATGTTATTTTTAGTCAATCTTAAATTACGCACCCTTATTGTTTATAATTATAAAGCAACAAACTGTAAACATGCATAGAAATAAAAAAAATTAAATGCTATTTAAGAAATGATGACCAATCGGTTTGAACGCAAAATGAAAACTTAAGCTATTGCATTTTTGGTAAAAGATCGTCTTTCATATTCTGATTAATTAATTTTGAATTAATCTTTTTTTTGCTATACATAATTCTATTGTTTTTAATAATAACTACAATTTTAATAAAGATCGGATGTATAAATGGTGCACATCTTTGTCAAATTTGTTAACCAAACGTTTATTTTTTAATGTATTTAAAAATTATCTAGAACGAATGTTCTTTGTATAACCAGCGACGTCCGGGTTTGAATCGTGTCATGTTGAAAAACAATCGAAGAATTCAACGTTTCACCCGCAATTGTATGGAGAATCTTCAGGGGATATTATAACAGTAGTAAACCAGTACAGGAACTTAGCATGTGAACTGAGTGAAAGCGTCAGTCACTCAGTCATCGTCAGTTTGTGCCCTGTTTCGCAGGGCAGTGGCTGCTGTAGACTCGTTATGCCTCTTCATCCGTGTGGAGTAGATACAGTATATTTTGAGTGATACTCGCATCCTCTATGCCCCCAGGCAGCTCCCGCCGAACCCCCAATTGCAAGAGGACCCGCCGAAGGAAGGTTGGCAAAAGTAATGTTGGTTCCTCTCCTGGGTGGGCTGTTAGTGGTGGTGCTGTTGATAGTGGCGGCGCATGAAGACGTCGGCTGGCTGTTGAACGAATAGTTATTTGGTTACGATTAAGAAGGGGAACGTCATCGCCCCCCAAAGGGAGACGGAGACCAAGGGAACACAAAAAAAGTCCTTCTCAGAACCGCACCCTTCACACGCGGCTTAACGTCACTCGGGTGGGGGGGAGTAAGAAATGGAGTATATAATACATTATCGTATACACTAAGGGTCAAGATAGAGCAGAACTTATGATTGATGAATCATAACGACGAGGACCGTTCAAAATTGACTGGTTTCCAAATTGCAATAAATTTCCTGAATTTGCTAGTATGAAAAAACTTGGATTTATATATAATAGAAGATTAATCCAAAAAGACCTTATGTCCAGTTTCGTGATGTTTCGTAGAATCGTTGATGTGGAAACAAGATCTGATCTCACATTTCGTTTATATTTGCAGATTCTCGTGTGAACTGATCGTCCTGTTTCTTCAATGCAAATAAACAAGACCACAAGAGCAAGAAACGCTGTATACGTCATTGGATGATAGAACGGAAGACTAACCTTAGGGGATGGCAACAACTATAATAATAATATAATAATATTCTTTATTTCATTTCGTATTTCAAACAATTCTTTATATACCACAATTAGTAATATAAAGTATATCTTGATCTCCGTTGTCAATGATACCGGAGTTCAAGACGTTCTTGATCTTCGTTGTTGTTGGCAACGTAAATAATTTGATGTTGCATTCTAGCCACATGCATGCATGCATGCTGCTTTTTATCTCCTTAGTTACGGGTATGATGACACAGACAAGGCAACTTGCTTCTTTATACAATAAATTCGGATGGATTTTAAAAGGGAGAAATTAGGATTGAAATACGAAATAAAATAAAACAACTTATGCAATACGGAGATCAAGCTTCTTTAAATCCTCGAAGATGTTATAACGCCTCGGCTGGCGCCTCGGCGTTATACATCTTCTTGGATTTAAAGTATCGCTTGATCTCCTAATTACATAATATATATTATTTCCCATAAAAAAGAGATTTTATTAGGAGGTTTTGATGTGTATATTGTGTTTTTGAATACCTTTCCTATATGAAATAAATAAAACTAATTAGCTAAAAGTTTCACAAGTTTACATATTTTAGTCTACCTGGAAATTGTTTCGACAGCTAAGCTGTGATTCTGTTTTAAAAGGCGTTTGGCGTAATTAGATTTTTTGGATGGTTATTTCTGCAACAACGCACGTGCTGTTTCCATCTTTCAAATTTCGTCAAAATTTCGAAGTGTTTGTTCAATATATACCGAACTACAAAAAGAACAATTCAAACGGTAAATGCCCGATTTCATGTGTTCTGTCTTTAGCATTAAATAAAAATAAAAAAGTATTCGTGTTGGTTTTAAAGACTATTTTGTAATTGTTGGTTTTAAAGACTATTTTGTAATTGTTGGTTTTTACTTTTTTTTGATATTTCTCAAAATGTGGTATAGATATGTAATTTGTGTCTCTTGTTTGATTGTCAATGGGATATAGTCTTTTGATAACTAACCTATAATCTTTTTGTTTAACTAAAGTGTCAGTCATGTTTGTATATAATGATTCACATCTGCTGGTTCTTTAATGGTTGAAATTTCTTTGTTAAAATCGGACTTGGTTAAAATCAATCAAGAAACTGTCTAAGAAAGGAATACATTCCTGTGGATGTATTTTAGAAAACATACTAGATAGGTACGTCAAAGCTAACGAGTTTTGGAATGTGGAGAAGATGTATGCTTTGTAGCTTATTTACTAATTCTAATTGATTTCTAACAAAAGTATTTCGATTTGACTTTGTCGCTCTTAAATATTTATTTCAACTTTAGAAGCTAGAAGTTACATCATGTGCGGAATACAATATCAACCAAAGTTTAAAGCATTTCCATGACCATAGAAAACATCGTAGACGGTATGTTGGATATTTGCTCTCGTATACTCGATTTTAAGGCTTCCAAAGTCTCCGGCTTATTGTGTTAACTACCTCTGTGAACTAGAGTCAACAAGCATGGGATAGTGTTATTTTAACTGGCGAACCTAGATACCTAATCTCCACAATTATTGAGGGTATCATCAAGATACCCTCAATTAGTACACTAATCCTTTGCCCTATCCAAACCTTTACTAGCTTTCCAAGCTAGTAAAGGTTTCCACCTAAGCAGAACTCCGGTGTGTACCCTTGGAATTAAAGTTGTCTTGAGCATTGAGAGGCTTTGTATTCGCATCGATACCACAGCCATAGCTTGATCTTCATACTTTCATCTCCGCATCCAGCTAGCTGGTGGCAAGCTACCATCCGCACATTTGCAGTATAGGCAGTTGGCTGCTATCTGTGAAACCTTGTGTTATATACATTTTTGAGTTTGTTGCTTATTTCATTCTATCTGCTATGCCGTCCTGATGAGCACTAATAAGTGCGAAGCGAACTTTTTCCTTCTTCTCTATTGATCGATATTCCATGATTATTACCCTTTCTTGTATATCTCTACGTGCATTAATACTTCTAATGGTATTATATATACATGGTATATTATCAGTATTGTTATATAGACGAATAGCATGCAAAAACACAATTTCTCAAATATTGGCTCCCCTAATTATTGTAGAAAAAAAGTTATTGTAGTAAAGTTATAGATCTTATCGAATACTCCTTAAAACACCACCACTTTAACATTCTGTGTTATTACCAAAATATAAGTGATTTTCAGGTATAGGAAATTAGCATTGCAGATCAGAAGTTTGATGATGGCAATTATCACTAGTTAGGTTTAAACATTAGGTGTAAATGCAAGAATTATTATTAAGCACAGTTTTATGTAGCAAAATCACTCATCAGAATATTGCTACCTATCAATCAATAAAGGTAATAATTAAATAGTTTAAATGACAAAGCTGTAGAAATTCTTTAGAATAATTTGACAACTGTTGTCATGGTTAAGGCTGTTTTACCGCTTTGCAAGAATCCGTAGATAACATGGGTGTACCATTGTTTAGTGGTCAAAATCATTCTATCTATTACTGACAAATGACGTATATACTTGCTAGAACTACTTACACTCCTTCTGTACCACATTTCATTATGAAATTTCTTCGCATCGCAAAATTTTCGTACTAACTTTGTGTACGTTTTTCATGATTATTATTAATGCTATCGAAATTAATTTTTTTTTAATATCAAAATTAAATAATGGCCGATCGATTTATGGTTTTAATTTTTTTATGTTTGAATAAAATCTTATATAACTTTTTAACAGATTATTTTTTGCAAAAATGGAGACCACAAATCCGTTTGTATCATCAACACCATCACTATTTGAAAATTTAAAAAATATTGGTCGTATAGCAGCCGAGAAAAATCTACACAAAGTTCATACGCTTGGGAAAACAGCCTTAATAAGATTTTATAAAAATAAATTCCTTGGAAAATCCTTATCTATTTCTTCCATGCATAGTGTAATCGGTAGCAATCGGTACACAAGTAGCACAACCATATTGTTCCAATATTAGGCCAATGCCGAAGATATATTGGGTCAAACTAATTACTATGTATTTGAACCAACGAAAAATGTGAACATTCTGCAATATTGAGCCAACAACATACGCCAATATTGGCCCAACTACATGCTCCAATATTTGACCAACAAAATACCCCCATTAATAAAGTTTAATACCAAAATTACAGACGTCGTAGTTCTCTTCTTAATGTTCACAACTTGATAATTAACAACAACAGCAACCACAAGAAAAAACAAGAGTTGTCGTTTACGAACACTTTCATTAAACCACCATGAAACTACTTGGTGAATCGCCAGCTATCAACCGGAAGAGTTAGTAACTACAAAACTTTTATGTTTTACAAATGAAACGGTATCACATGATGCGCAAATGCCACGTTTTATTTTCTCCACATTCAATTGCCCTATCAAGTTATTCGAATTATTATGTTATTTCCGACATTCTCAGTCAAAACTATTTTTGAGATAAATTGTCTACGTCATAATTATGAGCAATGAAACAATTGTAGTAATTATATTTATGTCTCTGTATCAATATTGCATTCTTCGCATAAATAACCATTTAAATATATACCCTATATTGATCTACTATATTGAAGCAATAGTGCACACACCAACAAAAACACATTTAGGGCCAACATTGATAAACCCAAACATCGGCTGAAACTAGTTAATCAATGTTGGGATAATTTTGGTTTACATCATTTCTAAAACAATATTGCATCAACATTGGTAAGATATTGTAATAACAATGAAACTAAATCAATATGAGGTCAATAATTATGAAAACAATGTTTACCCAATATCATGTGCTACTTGGGTAACATCCTGATGAATGAATTTGCTCCATGAAACTGTGCCTAATAATTATTCGTGCATTTACATCTAATGTCTAAATCTAACGTGGTAATAACTATTAACGAATTTCTGATTTACAATGCTAATATACCAGAAAATCACTTATATCTTGGAAACTATTTAAGACAGAATGCTAAAATGGGATGGTTTGTACAGTACTCAATAAGATCTACAACTGTGACTGAGTAACTTTTTCTCTAAAATAATTAGGAACGCTAATATTTGAGAAATGTGATTTTACATGCTATTCGCCTATGTAACAAAACCGATAATACACCCTGTATATACATACATACTATATGAATAGAAAGTACTACAGAACGTATACTAATTACATCTTCATTCTGTTTATAAAACTTAAATTCTTAATAAAACTTAAATAAAAAAAACATTAAAATGTTTTAGTAAGGTAGGAAATAATTACAACCATCAAAACAGACCGCCGAAGAAAAGTATATTTTTTAAATAAATTTTTTTGTGCAAATTTGTACAGGTGTTTTGTTTTATGGTAAGGAATATATTTCGCTAGCAATCCACGAGACAATAATCTAAGAAATGTGAATAATTAATTACACATAATTAATAATTAAAAATAAAATTAAAGAAAGACAACATAATTAATTACACTATTCTGTCCTTTTTAAAAATATTTAAACCGTTTTTACGTTTTGAAATGAAAGTAACTTCATAAAGTTACCAGTTATTGCAATAAACGTATAAATGGTGTCGAAAGTCTTTTTTAGCAATCCGTTTCCAGACCTAATAAATGCATTATAAAATACAATATTTTAATGACAGCTGAAATCAACCATGTGGCCATCAGTGCACAGCAATAGTTTTGTTGATATTTTTTATTTTTTGTTATCTTATTAAAATAATAGTTTTGAAAACTGAACAAAACATCATTCTATTTTAGTATTTTTTATTGTAGTAAGATAAAAAATATATCGCAGACCAAATGTTATTTTACTTTTTTTATTTAGCATTAAAAATTCCAACTATTTCTCTAATTAATAAAATTACTAAATGTTTGTAAATAAATTCTGAAAACTATATTCTTTAATGTCGTTCAAAAAGTTTGGAATTTTACATAATTCAAACTTGGGCAGATTCAGATCCAACGTAAAAGATGTTTACGGTTCCTTAGAATATTTAAATCATTCTCCGTGTTCGTATTCATGATGAAAAATGAAAATTGTAGGGGAATCGTCGGATGCTTGTAGGCGGGACTAATAGCGACACTTTCGCGTAAGTCATGCCGAGGGCGCCACATCTCAATGATTACATTTATATTTGTGATTTTACTTCTAAAAAAAAATGGCGTGTAGGATTATCCTCAGATTTTGCACAGTGCTTAGTAAGTATATGTAGAATCCCGCTACAGAGTAAGTTGTGTGAAAAATGTGCTAATTTAGATTTCCCTAAAATCTGCAATGCCGAGTATCCGCTTTTAAATTAATTTGATAATATTATTTACAATAAATAACAAAACTCGCTGTAGCGGGATTTTATAAATAACAACAATTCCGAAAAACTTTGGTTTCTATAATAACTCTTCTTTGAATTTATATTAGAGGTAAACTAGTCTATATGTGGAGAGAACCGCTTCGCGAGCATTCGAAAGAGCCCTTAAGGTGTATTGTATGTGTTTTAACGAATTTGGACACGGTAATTATGTCGAAATATGCTAGAATCTGGTTCTGACTAATCATATTTGTTGATATAAACGATAATTTGTCGGTTGTGCTGGAGTAATAAATTGTAGTGTCGTCCAACTTGATTCAGATTGGAAATTCCCGTATTAAAGTGCATTGTATGTGTTTTAACGAATTTGGACAGGGTAATTATGTTGAAATATGTTAGAATCTGGTTCTGACTAATCATATTTGTTGATATAAACGATAATTTGTCGGTTGTGCTGAAGTAATAAATTGTAGTGTCGTCCTACTTGATTCAGATTGGAAATTCCCGTATTAAGGTGTATTTATTGTATGTGTTTTAACGAATTTGGACACGGTAATTATGTCGAAATATGTTAGAATCTGGTTCTGACTAATCATATTTGTTGACATAAACTATAATTTGTCGGTTGTGCTGTAGTAATAAATTGTAGTCCCGTTCTCTTACTCAAAATAAATTCCACGTTAGATACATTTTTAGGTGTTTTAACATTAATATCTTTTTTTTTGCAGCAGTAATAAATATGTATTTTGTTCCATTAGTTAGTAATCAATGAGTAATAAATATTGACATTGTTTTTATTTGGTTGTGCTGTATTTTTAGTGTGGTTGTGCTGTATTTTTAGTGTGGTTGTACTAGCTTCACTGTGATGCTGGAACAACCCCATGTTTTTTTTAAACCGCAACAGTAATAAATTTGATTTTTGAGTAATTAATTAGTAATTAATAGGTACGTTAGTTTTTTGTAATCGTTGTTTATTTTTGGTGTGGTTGTGCTAGCTTCACTGTGAGGCTGGAACCACCCGGGTTTTTTTTTAAAAGGCAACAGTAATAAATTTTCCTTTTTAGTAATTAATGAGTACTAAATATTTACGAAGGTTTTATTTAATTGTGCTATAATGGTTGTGCTAGCTTCACGGACCTTAAAATTTGTAAGAGGTAAGGTTAGGGGGGTTATCTGAGTTTTATATCAAATAATGTCCTCTTCGGCTTATCTCATAAGCAATTATGTCTCAATATATTTAAGATGTCTGCTTTTATTTAAAAGCGCTTTATGTATAACTATATAACACGTATTTAAGAAAATGTCTGCTATAGTAGCTAAAGTGGCGCTCATGTGTAAAAATCTATTAATAAATGTGCATAACATTTTCTATAATCTTGCTTGGTGTCGACTTAATAAAAGTTATTTTTCATCCTAATAAGAGTTACTGTTCGCATAATCTAATCAATGCTTGTTGTTATTTACTATTTATACGTTTTCTAAAAATAGTTCTTTCTAATTGATAAATAATGCAATCCTCCACGATTCAATTAATGCATTAAGATATTTCCTTAAAATAACATTAATGGTGAATGGTTTATTTATCTTATTTATTTTTATTTTCATTTAATGTTTTATTATAGGCAAGTTGTTTTTAGTAGCCGGAACATATAAAAACCTTAGAACCTGAGTCCAAGAAAAACATAATATAAAGAGGCTTTTCCTGAACTTGACTCCTTTATAAAGAGTTGCGATATAACAAATCAGTTATCACTATCACTGTTATCAGTTTGCAGTATTCTATATTTTATAATCGCTTATTAAAATACATATCAACATTTACAACTAGTTTCGTAAAATATGATAGTCAAATAAATGTTGTCTGGGTGAAGTATTAAAAAATCCGATATAATAGATGCGATTAACTGTCATTATTCAAATATACAGATAGGGTCAATGTTTGCACTTATTTACTTATAATAAGTGTTAAGTTTAATGATTTGTTTGCACGAGATGATATTCCTTTTCCACACGTTTTTAAAATGGGAAGTAATTGCGATCGAAAGTTTTTAGAAGAATCTTCTTTTCTCAGTTATCCTTACCATAGCTTATTACCGACTTGAAAAATATCAAGTTTTACTTACTTTTAAACTTGTAATAATGACTTTGAGATTCTTTCAAATAACTTTTATAAAAGTAGCTATCTAGACTCTCAAAGTTCTATAAGTTTTGAAATCTGTATTACAAATTTTAAAATCCGTTACGATTATAAAACTGAAATTCGATTTCGAAAAATGAAACAAAAGTTTTTTTACTTGTGAAATTGATTAGTTTTGCAATTGTATGTAACAATTATATTACCTTTTGATATCGGTTGCTTTGGCAAGTATTGCTCAAATTGATTGTATAATAAATTCTATGTATTATTGGTAGTAATCCTTATCTAGAAACTGCTAGGTATTGCAATTTTAAGTTTACAAACACGCAAAGTCGTAAATCTTATAAAATGTTTCAATAAATTATACAATTTAGTCAAGTTACAGTATAAACTATTTATTACTTATTCTTATGATTGGCAATAACAAAATATTATTATACAAAACAAACAGATAATGCAAGATTTTTCAATCAATGGTTCATGTTTCATTACAATCTACATGTTATGCTCTATGGTCTAATGTTACACATAGGGTTTCTGGGTCTCAACAGATTTGCTATTCCCGGGACTCGAGACTTTTTTCCGGAAGTCCCGGGAATCCCGGATAGTAATTTTACATAGGTACCTAGCACAAAAATCCAAAGATATTCCACCTTCTGCGACCTATTGAGATACATACAATTTCATTCAACCTCAACTTCCTTGTAACAAGGTACAATATCTTCTTCAATACTTTTTAACTGGAATCCGTGCATGCATTCTAAATGCCGCATGGACCCACTAGAATTTGAAAATTACACGAAATTTGTTTGGGTAGTAATGATAGTGGGCTGTTTCTACATTTTTAAAATGATTTCAAACTACGATTTAGTTTATTTTCGGCTTGAAGCTAAACAGAAAACATTTTATTTATAAATTCAATAGGTAAATAAGTCAAATGAAACAAATTCAGAAATCTAATAAATACACACAATAAACAATGAATTATGAAAGCGCACTATTGTTATTACAAAAACTAATCTTGGAACCCGTTACCTGAAACGAATTGAAAACGACTATTGTCCGTCTCACGTTGGGACTACAGTGAAGGAAAGATAGCCAATGTATTTCTTATGGGAGTTTGTGCTTCGTTGTTGCCACTTATTTCACTGTATGAATCTATAGAAATGTGGATTAAGATTCCAGAAGTTCTAAACCTTTGAAAACAGTAACCGAAAAAAGGTAATCGTAACCATACAAAAGCATTTAAAAGAAAGTCTTATTAACATGTATTTGTTATTTTATTAAACATTACTTGGGATTTTTACATCGTACATGTATCTAAATATCCGATATTTTATTACTTATACTTTTTTGTTTAATTCTTTCGTCTTCAAATTCTTTCAACATAAAAATAACGGCTGGTTAGCTTCTGTATAATCTTTTAATTCACAGGTAAATACAGGAAGTCCCAAACGTAATTTTAACGGTAAAATGATTTCATCATGATAAAATCATTCATTTGTTCAACTTGTTTCAAAAGAAATGCAAAGGATTTTAGTAAACAGTAAACCCTTCTGGTTTTTTCTACTTTTACTTCGCGGAAATTCATACTAAAAATTCAAAAACTCGAAATAAAACGTTTGAGTTTTAATTATACTCAAAATTATTAGTTTTGTAATAGTACTGGCGTTAATTCATAAAATATGGAACTATCGAAATAAATCTTGTATTAAATATTTTTGAAAAAAATCCTGGAACACGTCGATCGTTTTTATCTTAAATGAGACATATTTTAGTGTAATTGTTATTTGCAGATCATCTTTTGTTTCCGAGTTATGGCGATAGCGAAAATATTTTTAAATGGAAACCCTAATTTTTTATGATGGATTTGGAAAGCAATTTCCGAGATAATTGCTTTTAAAGTTTTAAAACAAAAATTAAGAAACAATCAAGAGTGCTAAGTTTTAATAAAAAAATTAAAAATTGTTTGAATGAAGAACTGACATAAATTTAACGCTAAGTCAATTGTTACATGGCTACTTGATTTTTTATCAAAAAATTTGAACTTTGAATAACAATCAATAGTTTAATTTTCTTAATAAAAAAATCAAGTATCCATGTAACAAGTGACTTAGCGTTAAACTTATGACAGTTCTTCATTCAAACAATTTTTAATTTTTTTATTAAAACTTAGAACTCTTGATTATTTTTTAATTTTTGTTTTAAAACTTTAAAAGAAATTATCTCGGAAAGTTCTTAATACAGTATCACACTTTTTAACATGTTTGATCTTGGCATTACATTATCTTTCCAAATCCATCATAAAGAAATTAGGGTTTCCATTTAAAAAAATTTCGTTATCGTCATAACTCGGAAACAAAAGACGATCTACAAATAACGATTACACTAAAATATGTCTCCTTTAAGATGAAAATCGACGTGCTCGAGGATTTTTCTCAAAAATATTTAATAAAAGATTTATTTCGATAGTTCCAAACTTTATATGCGCACTACATGAACAGCAGCAAATTTTGAAATTTTGTTTTACTACCGCTCTCAGAAGAAGTGACTACCTGCAATATAACTTGCTCGAACAATAGGAATTATAAAGGTTTATGCAGTTACAACTACAATATTAAGAAAGTGTTTTTAAAAGTTGCTTGCATGATGTTTGGCAACCCCGTTGTCCATAAGAACACACACTGTAGTCTCAACATGAGACGATCAGTAGTTGTTTAAGAGATTAAGACCATACTTCAATATGGATTTTTTAAGTAAAAACCTTCTGTTTAGGTCTTTAAGAAGACCACCTTACCTGTTTTTAAATAAAAAAGGGAATTCCGGATGGAGACCCTTTTTTGAATATAATTGAATAGAAACTGCAAGTTAACTTATAAAGAATGCTTTGGCGATGCATCATACCTAACGGCACTTTCTTACTGAAACTAATCCCTTTACCTTTGTTGATTGTTTATAGACAGGTTGTAAATAATTTGTATGTGTTTGCAAAGTCTGTTTACTACTTAAAAAAACCATCTGTACAAAGCGACACTCTTGTTTAGAACTACCTTTTTTTTCAAGAAATTAAAACAAATAAAACCTTAATTCTAAAGTGGGAATTTTAATTGAATACCTTGTATACAAAAGTCCCCTGTCTCGAATTATTTTTTCCGGGACTTGAGACAACGAAAAATAGAGTAATTCCCGGGTCAAAACCCTAGTTACACACGTTACCTCCGACAAAATCAAAAAGCTTTTAGCTGTAGATTATGAGCTAATTAGAAGCTACTTTTGAACCAAAAGTAAAAATTTTGAGCTGCAATATTATATTCAGAAATTAAATCTTATAAGTGGGCGTGTGCTACTTTTACAAATCTTAATCGAAATTTAAATGTAACTACAATGAGAATTATGAACTAGTTTAGAGCCAACATGATTATAATGAATGTTTTATGTGGGGCATCTGTAATAACTTTATCCCCACGTTCCTTCCAAGAGGAAGTAGGATTGAGATGTGGTCGATCAGCGGGCAATTGCTTAGCCATTGCTACCAGTTACTCACTGGCCGGAGGGAGGTTGGCTATCCACCCTCTACTAGCTCACCAAGTTAGTGCCGGAGCGATTAACTTAATACGTGTTCACTCACCCGTTCTCTTTCATACGGGGCTAAGTTCCTCGTCCAGCACTAGGACTATTCCAACCCAGGTTAGGTACATCAGAACCATCCAGCCCTCTGCCTTTATAAGTTCCTTCACTGAGCCTTAGTTGGCTTGGTTTAGGCTGACTCGGCTTTTAAATGGTTTTGCCACCCCGATCTCCCAGTTATAAACCTGGTGTGTATAGGGAGTTTAGAGCCAACAGTAAAAATTCTGAGCTGCAATATTACATCCAGAAATTAAATATTTTAAGTGGGCGTGCTAAGTTGACGTCATTAATCATCATACAAATCTTAATCGAAATTTAACTACATGATAATTATGAACTAGTTTAGAGCCAACAGTAAAAATTTTGAGCTGCAATATTACACCCAGAACTAAAATCTTTTAAGTGGGCGTGCTACCTTGACATAACTTCAGCACCCCCACCATAGAAATCTTAATCAAAATTCAAATTTAACAACATGAGAGTTATTAGCTAGTTTTGAGCCAACAGTAAAAATTTTGATCTGCAATATTATACCCAGAAACAAAATCTTTTAAGTGGGCGTGGTTGCTTGACGTCATTCAGCAACCCCCACCATACAAATCTTAATTGAAATTCAAATTTAACTACATGAACTAGTTTATATAATTATGAGCTCCCCCAAAAACCCTTCGTTGGAAGTTTTAGCGTAACGCTTGTATGAAACGGCCTCTAACTAGTGATGTAAAAAACCGTTTTTTTCAAACTGAATAAAAAACAGGAAAAGACTTCTTGTAATGATTAGAAGAACCGGAAACCAACCGATTACTTTTCAAATATACACATCAACGGTTTATCCTTATATCACCTTCAGTATAAATTTATTTATTTATTTTTTAAGTTTAGTATTTATTCGTTAAAATGTTGAGTTATATTAGAGTGGCAATTGAACACATTATTCATCAACCAATCAAATATCACAGATTTAGTTAAACGTACTAACAGCGTGCTGATTACAACAATAATCATCACTATATAGTGTTGATTGCAGAGATCTCGATCAACTACTAGTGTTATGACAACCAAAATTACCAGAAAAAATGGGATCACTAGTAATATTATTTATAATATTAAAGCCATTGAAACTTGTTAATTTGCTTAATTACAAAAATATCACATCAATAGTAAAAAACAAGTTATATTTTATCTTATTTTGGTCTGTTTCTAAGGACATACTTTGATTCAAATGTTAATTATAAATTTCTTCAAAACTTTAAATGCCATTTACTCGCTCTATGGGCTCGTTGTAATAGGGCAATTTATTTCAAAGCTAATTGCTTGCTGCTGTGAGTTATTATTGTGTTTAATTTATAATTGTGTTTAATGGTTAACAAACCATTTCGCCACAATTTACATTTGAGAACTAGGAATGCTACTTCTTAACCCCCACTGCCATAAAAATAAAAATTTCCTACGCTAGCAAGGTATTTAAAAATTATTATTTGGAATCTAACTAAATAAATATCAAGAACTAATTAAAGACTAGTTTCTACCAATTTAAATTAGCTTGTTGGGGATGCTAGCTTTATTAACGCCCCAAAATAGTATATTAAAGAACAAGTTTTATACGACATGATTTATTGCACGAATGCTAGTTTAAAAAACGACCGCGTAGCGGGAGTTTTTTAAAGCATGAGTGCAATAAATGTCTTATAAAACGAGTTCTTTATACTATTTTTTGTACTTTGCACCTCTTTTTTACTAATTTTATCCGTTTTAAAATAAAAACTCGCACTTTTAAAATTTGGGGAATTTTATCGTGGTTGGTACCAACAATCGATAAATGTCAAATTTTGACATTTGAAAATTCAAATTTTAATTTAACAATGATTTCAATGACATCTCATTTGTCATGGTTTATGACTGATAACCTCGAAAAACTAAATTACACTAGTTCTAATTCGAAACTCAAATGAGCTAGTTCAGCACTACTTTCGGTTCTGAATGAGCCTTGATATAAACGCAAAGTACAAAAACATATATATCGGACTTACCCCCCCCCCCACGCATACTACGTAGAGTTAATGCTCTATAGTCTATCTTCTATAGTTTATGGTTTATATAATAGACATTATGATATGTACAACCTAAGATCTTTAAACTGTGGTGCATAGTAAATCTCTACAATCTATTGTTTATAGTCGATACTGTACGAGCTATAGTTAATGATCTACAGTTTATAACCAAGTTCTATAACCCGTAGTCAACAGTCTATAGTAAACTGCTCATAGACTAGGTTTGTAAGTGACAATCTAAAATTTGTAGTGATTTACAGTACATGAAGTATTTCCTAAGCGTTCTTAGGCAGTATCTATCTAATCTACTTGAGAAGTTAGTCAACCCTGAAAGTACATACAATTTATGATCTAGCCTGCGTCTCAAAAAGTTCCCCAATGCGCTCCAATGGAAAGATTATGCAGTATTACTACATGATTTCTGGGTACTTGAGTATTACTGCTACAAGCATTTAAATTCTTGTTTGGACTGTTCGATGCCACATTACTGATAGCTGGGAATTACTGACGTTATGCTGACATTACATGGCATTATGATGATATGTAGGTATTATGTTTATGTGTAAAGAAGGGCCGACCACGTCTGCATGAACCACTTCGACTTCCATCAACTTCAAAGATGAGCGATGAGACCTTCATGGGATTTCTTATTTAGAAGAAGAGATATGGCAGGGTGAAATCAAGCCCTTTCCATACTGACAGAAAATTAATTTCAAGAAACTATAGATGAATATGTATTTATGTATGAGATTATTTTCGACATACTTGAATACTGATAAAATCACAATTCTTATCATTAGTTTACCTTTAAAGTAGCTAGAATTTTATCTTCAATAAATATCGATAAGCAATGACTTCAAATTTTAACTAAAGTTGGCGTTATTGCAAAATCAACAAAAAAAAAACAATTTTCCGGCTTTTTAACTCGTATTAAACGTTGAACTGTTTTTGACTTTAAGAATTATGAAATACATACTAATGAGTTTCAAAAAGTGTTTGGATAGGAGTTGGAAAGGGATTTAGATTATAATCAGAATTTGATGGAGACAATTGGAGAACAAGGAAAACAAGGCAACGATAAGATTTTTAAAAGTTTTAAGATGGTTAGTAGCCTGTAACCTCCCAGAGTCAGAATGCTTTGCCGTATAACCATGCCCTTAACCTCAAAGCTCGGTGCATAACCGTCCATAGGAAGAAACTTTTTATGCTGATATGACACTTTATCAATAATTCACCATACTTCACGTACTTTGTTAATAATTTACTTTAGTTACAACACACACTTCACTAGTACTTGTATTTTACTGAAACTTCATGTGTTTTATGAGATTTGTACACTTACACTTCACCAACAGTTAACTCTCTGGAAGAATAAGTCTTAACATTACGTACAGTTATCAAAAAAAACATTTTTAGACGACTCATATTCACCTCGGCTAAAACATCCGCTATGTTGCAGATCCACACCATCATGAACGTCACATAAAAAAATTGACATTTTGCGGCAACGTGATTACAATGCTACAGTTGTCATATTCTAGCAAATAATGTTAGTAGGTTAGTTTTCTTTATTAGCTTCCGCTTACTGAGTTTAGATTAGTTTGCTCGCACTATTTAGGTTTACAAGATTACATGTATCTAGGAAGGGTTGAGATCGACCAGAAGATTTGGAATTAAGAATGGGCCATGACGCGTCATACCGTTTGTGGTAACATCGTTTCAGTTTCTCTATGCCACCAAGTTCATCACGTATAGGAATGGGGCTATCCGCTTATATACGAAGCCCGACGCATATTAATTCGTCTACTTTTTTGTTAAAAGTCACCTTGCAATCTTTACTCCGAACTCTTTTCTCTTATGGTCTAGAAAGTGACTGGTCTTTCTTGTTTTCTGAAGTGAAATACTGTATCTGCATCTGCACCAAGCGATGCTTTATAAAATTCTATCAGGAGATTTCCTTACACCGCTTCTTGCAAGGTTTTTGGGTACTTTTGACAATCTCGAGACGGTGTGACGAAACTTTCCTACAGAATTTCATGAAACTTTGCATAGAGTAGGTGCAGGAGTAATACTTCATACTAGCAACAAGAAACAGTTATTTCGTAGACCAAAAGAAGAATCTCGGGGTAAAAATGGCGGGGTGTTCATTGATTTATAATATGAAAAATAAATACGTGACAAAATATATAAACAAATGAATATATTGTTTGCAATATAGGATAACATCACATTTAAAGTATACAGATACCATCATTTAATGTATAAACCATCCTATATTATAAGATACCTATATTCATTATGCTATATATATTGTGGGGTATTCTTTTTTTATATTTTAAATTAAAAGGGCCCCCCAGCAATCTTTATCTAGCATTTTACTTTTGTTCTCTGAGGTGGATGTTTTCTTTGCTAGAGTTTACTCTATTACTCCTGCGCCTACTTTATGCCAAGTTTCATGGAATTCTGTAGCCAGTTTCCTCACACCGCTTCTTCGCGTCTCTAGATTAATAAAAGTACCCAAAATAAAACCCCCTGATAGAATTTTATTAAACGTCGCATGTTGTAGATGCAGATCCAGTAATTCACTTATGGCATCAAGATAGAGTGATTTTCTAGACCAGAAGAGAATTTCGGAGTGAAGATTGCGGGGTGACTTTTAATAAAAATGAAAGTAGGCGAATTAATATGCGTCGGGGCTCCTAATACTATACTGTCCACACTAAACGCTTCGGAGAATTCGTAGAAATAAAAAACCTCGTTAATAGTTATACACTTTAGTTGGAATTACTTCGAATTACACCGAATTAAAAAGATCATCATATTACCTGGAATTACTTCGATTTCGTAGTATGGTTTTCAGTTTCATTTTTTTCCTAAAATTTATAATTTTTGGTTTCATCTGGATTCCCCAGATTGATTAGAAAATGCCGCATCAATTTGAATTTGGTATTTATACGTTTCATCGGGCAAACGCACCTGGGAACCGAAGCTGTTTTGAATGCCGAACTCGATGGGTTTCTTGCATAAACAACCTTTTTCCCGATTCTACAATTAATACTTTGAGGTACACTTTCAGAGCACTAAACCTTCAAGTTAAGTCCCAAAGAAATCCGTTTGAAAGTTTGTTGGAACTTGCTAGGTTGGTAACAGCTAGTTGAATCACCCTCCTACAATGAAAGCGAAACTTTTCACAAGCTGTGCCAGCTTGATAGAAGCATCGGGTGGGGTGAGTCATTGGATACTCTATCTGTCCATATCAATTTAGCTTCAATCAGATTCTCTGTTCTGTCTAAGCTTTGCATCTCACCCTGCTCTTTCTAATTCACCTAAAGCAATTTCGTATAGATACTATCATCTACCATTTTTACTCTACAAGTAAAAGTGCCAATTACGAGCAAAAAATGAGCAGTAGTCATACATTCAGTAAATCCCTAATCGCGTACCCTAATCAAATATTTTAAAAAGCTAATCCCAAAACATATTTTAAAAAAATTACATCTCCAGTACCTAATGGTAAAACTTAAAAATACTCTTGTTTATTGTTATTTATTGTTTCCAGCCTTATTTTGTGGAACTCCATAATCATGAAATAAATAAAGATTATTAAAAGTTTCACAGTTTTATTAAAATATACCTGACAATATTGTTTCGACAGCTATGCTGTCATTATCAAAGGTAATATAATTATAAACAAACACGTCGCTAAGGTAGATACAAAATAGGTAACTAGATAAAATAATAATAATAATAATAAAAATTAATAATAAAAATAACCTGACGTTTCAGACATTCTTGGTTAAACCAAACATTCTGACTTGCGATTTGTTTGGTTTAACCAAGAATGTCTGAAACGTCAGGTTATTTTTATTATTAATTTTTATTATTATTATTATTATTTTATCTAGTTACCTATTTTGTATCTACCTTAGCGACGTGTTTGTTTATAATTATATTACCTTTGATAATGACAGCATAGCTGTCGAAACAATATTGTCAGGTATATTTTAATAAAACTGTGAAACTTTTAATAATCTTTATTTATTTCATGATTAAAAATACTCAGTTCCAATCCCTAAGCCCAAAAAAATATTTTGAAAAACGTGAAAGATTCTGTATTTGGCCGGCCACAGCAATTTTTTAAAATTTTTATTTGAGTGCATTTTAACTGAAAAACTCATTATTTAGCATTTAACTGGTTTAACAAAAAAAATCTAATTTTTAAAATATGTATCAGCATTTATTTAATTTTTAACATTTCAAGTAGTATTTATTTTCAAGTCCTCTCTAGACTATGACGCAAAGGGAGTGTCATATATTGTTCCGACTAGCAGTTGAACAATAAATTAAAGAATCTGGGTCAAATAAATCACGTCGGCGAAAATGCAAAATGCATCGCGAATCATGCGGCGATCACGTGTTCGACTCAGATTGCTCCCGGAAAATACCGAAAACCTACTTCTTATCGACCACAATCTTCTGAAATTAAATTTTAAATACTGAAATGTTTTTTATTATTTTAAGTTTTTGACATCGTGTTTTTTCATAATCCGATATCGTAAAGATCGGTGTTTATCAGTGGCGTGCGGTGAGAATTTAGGCTAGGGAAGCAATCCCGATTTTAATTTTAATATACCTAGGTATAATAAAAAATCTGTTTGGTAATTTTTTAGCACATCTCGTTCTTTTGAATACTGATTAACCCCCACCTACTAAGATATTTTTAGCATGATTGGTAATCCCCTTACCCCTTTAAATCGTAGAAATTCTGCGATGATACGATTGAATCATAAAAAAGTGCTGTGACGAAACTTGTAACTATTGCCAACGTTCTTTTGTGACAAAGCATTTTAAAATTGTTATGATAGTTTAGATTTAATCACAATGTGCAAAAGAATACGTCTTTTATACTTATGGAATTTGTTAACTATTATTGTTTATTTAAAAATGAAGCACTACTACTATTTATTTATAATGCAACTCGATCTTTCGGTCTTTTTTAGAAAAATACCTGGTGCAGGTTTTAATCTTTGTTGTTAAATTTAAAAGTTCTGGTTTTGGTCTGCCTTTCTCAACAATTTGAAATTCCTCCGAAACTGTTTGAAGAAAATTCTTTATCTAATAATAATAATACTTTACAAATTGAAGAACAAAATCGTCGCGATTCGGATGTATTGGAAGTACTCAAACCTTCCACCGAAGCAGCTGAATTTGCAGTCACGACGATAAAGCAAGTTTAAATGTTGCATACAGAACAAACTAAATAAAATTATTTGTGTTTAAAAAATCGCAACTTATATAAATTGAAATAATAAAATGTTCCAAAATACAGTCTCATTCACAGATTTACATTGCTTAAGTAACATTTAACAAACATGAAGAATCGAACGAATAACCAAATGATAATAAACATCTGATCACGGAGCACACTAATAAAAATATCTCGACCTTATACGATGTTAACTGTAGCCCACAACGCACCCGCGACCCGCCCGCTACCAAAAGCAAGAAGTGCAGTAAGCAATGAAATCAGTGCTTATATGCAGTGTATGTAACACATTTGAATCGGTATTACCTTTCCGCGCAAGCTATGGGCCTAATTTAAAATAGTACTCTAATTATACCTTTTGCTGTACGGAATTGATATTGAACTTTAAGTTGATTAAATATTACAAATTTAAATAAACGATAGCCATTATTTCATAAAACTATTTTTGTTAGCATTGTTTTTTAATTTTAATAAATTCTTAAGGGAAGCATTGCTTCCCTTGCTTCCATGGACCGCACGCCACTGGTGTTTATAAAGGTTGGCACTTGAGAAGTTAAGGAAGAGGGTTTTTTGAGTAATCAATATAGGACTGACTAATTTTCCTAACCTAACTAAATCATTCGAAAGCTTTGCTTTCAGGATTAATTGTAGAAATTAGTCACTTCTGTCGAAAATTCTAGAAGTCAAGTAAGGAGCGCTCTAACATTGATACGATAACGATACTGCTTAGTCCTTGAAATCACTTGTCGATATCGCTATCCTTTTGCATAATAGATTAGAAAGTCAATTCTCGCTTGATACCATCTTATAGGTATGTTGGGAGTACCAGTTTTCGATTTGATAACGCCTAATGTACTATACGTAGCACCTGGAATGGGGAGATTGTGACAGAATTTGCGAATAAAGAGAAAAGTTGTTGAAAACAACAACAAAATAGTTGAAAATGATGAGTAGAGGAGATAAGCCAGCTATATTGTCGCCGCTTATTCCCTTTGAATCTTCGGCATTTATAGATGGATTTGGATGCGCTTGTTTTTCGTTTTGTTAAGTTTGCGTTGGAATTGCAGTGGTAAAAAGGATTTTGTTTGTCAGATATAGCTAAGTTTGAGAAATTTGATGCTTCAGAAGCTTAACTTAACTGTCTTAAGGTATCTATAGGAAAATTACTGTCTAAATCGGGTTCACCCATGACTGAATGTTGTATAGCCCCAGCACAAGTAATAAACAACAAAAGTGTAGTCCTGAAGATAAAGCTTCTTTGGGAGTTTATCTCGACTTCGTCCAAACAACTTTGGATGTTATTATCAGCACAAAGATTTCTCACGTTTGCTGTTGAAAGCAAGTTCTCAGGTTACAGGACCGGATACACTTATTATGTTCATGATGAAATTGTGATGAGTGATGACAAATCCTTGTAGGAAGAAAATATCCTGCTGATAAGGTTAATATTTTCTTTATCGGTATATACCCACATGCTATTGTCCACTTCTGTGTTTATCTACACACGGATAGTGAAACGTACATAAAATCTATCTCAGAGAAATTAGCCATATCATTTGGAAACTAACTTCTATTACAATTATCAACAGTTATGGGCCCAAGACTTTTATCAATGATGGGTGGGTGGCCTGCGTGTTACACTGCTACTTTTTTGTAAAGGCGTAGGCTGGTTTTATATAGCTACTATTGTTATCACACTAAAATTAAAACAATAGTGTCATTTTCACACTAGAATTGAAACAGGAATCCATATCCACCTATAACCGTTATTAGCACCCACTTGCAAATACTTTTTGCGTTTTGAAAGTTCGAGTTTTGCTTAAATCTCAAACACAAATTGCGGATGTGTTTTTATCTTGCGTTTAAACAGAATCCTCGGGTCAAATGTCAAAGTTTCCAGATTAGTGATTTGTCATTATTATTATCCTTTTTTATTTATATACACGTTGATTTGTTTATTAAGAAAAGATAACATATAAAATCTCTTAATATTGAATGTACAGTTTGAGAATGGGGAACACCAAGCAGATGAAGATTTCTCCAACAACCACTGCTCTATCTTGCAGTAGGCAGGTTCATACCTTTTGAAACCTGCTAACCTGCTATGCTGCGGTATAGTATAGCAAAATACTATACCGCAGTGGTTCCCAAACTTTAAATATATTATTCGCAGACCCTCTTACAGCTTTTCACGAACTCCACTTTGGGAATCACTGATATTTTGTATTATTAATGGAGTCTCACGTACGCACGTACATATGTAGGTGTCAAATCGAGTTCCATTCTGTCGACATTTTACAACTTGAACATTGCTTGTTAGCCTTCATAACGTCAAGCAATAACATCATCGTGCAATAATATTATTGCAGTTTGAAGTAATTTGTTGCAACATTTTTGAAATAGGTAAAAATATTTATCTTAATTAGTTTACGTAACTTTCATGAAAAATACTACTTCAAACGAAAATAACATTAACATAAATATTGGTGAAAACTTCTGGTCGATATCTTGGGAGCGTTTATATTTTCATATTGTTCTTTCTTTCTAAAATGAGCAAAAGCAAAACTTGAAAATAATGATTTTATTATGATTTGTCATTTCTTTATTTACTGACTGTTGGTAGATAAACAATTGTTAGGAAATTCCTATTGCACTATTTAATTGTTGTGCATTTCCAAAATGCTTTTACCCATGTCCTCAATTGCAACAATAAATCGCGGAGGTGTATTTGTCAATACTACTAATACCGTGTCTTATTAGAGACGCTCTTTATGTAATATTGTTTTTCCAAACTACTTTCGCAAGAAAAGTTTTCGATGTGTCACTCTAATCAGGATAGGATAACTATTGCCTTTGGCTATGTCTTGGTTTTGCCTTCAATGCCTTTGAATATTAATATTTGCTTCTACTACACGCTTTTCGCCTTCCCATATCTATATCATAATATTGAAGAGTCCCACTAGCTTTAAAGTCGTAATCCAAGGTTAGAATTATTGATTTGAAGGTCTAGACTGTGCTCTTGACCATGTTTTGGTTTTATGGTTTTATTTCAATGCCCAAAATCTAGTCTTAGCAAGTCTTCAGTGTGTTAGTACTCTTTTAATACCAATATTTGCTTCTACATTTATTTCGCCCTTGCGACCAATGTTTTTTCCCATTCTTATATCATAATCATAAGAATGAAGAGATTTACAAGCTTTGAACTCTAAGCCAAAGCCAGGAATTTTGATTCCAAGGTTAAGGATTTTCACTGTAAGTGCAAAGCCAAAAAGCTATCAAGACAAACCGGTATTAGGATCCACAACTTCTTGCACTATCTTCTACAGAAATTTTATCGAGAGATATTTCGTAAAAACGTATACCCAAAAACAAGAAAACTCTTAATGTATTCAGTACTACATTTTAGCGAGTTCTCAATTGTGATTCATTTTATATAATGTTGTACACATGCAAGTATACCCTGTAAGTAAGTAAGGTATTAACTAAGGCGCAAGTGCGCAACCAGCTTTCAGTTACACAACAGCGATAGAAATAAAATAACCGAGATAACAGCCAAATTTATAAGCGTCATCTAAGTAATAACCAATCTCTTCTTATTCCAGGGTAGTTACAAGTAGATTTCAGCAAAAACAACAATATCTAGTTTTCCGTTAACATATGGTGATGATGTGATGAACGTGGTCAACCCTAATAAAACCCATTCAAATCCACCAGCAAACAGTGAGGACCAGATCATATCAGAAGATAGTAAATCAAATATCCACGATCGGATGATGGACACTATCTCTCTATCCTACCATTCTTTCCTTGATAGCCCATCTCCGTTATCCCATACATTTACTGGAAATGACAGGTCAAAATGAGTTAAAGAAACACACTCAAGTTTACTCACAAGTAATGGAGATGCAGAGAAAAATAATCTTGGTAATGCCATATAGCTTTTACTCCACCACTCCGTGGTCATGGAATTTTTGAACAGTACGAATGGCTTTTTTTGAGCGGATTTGATTTTTAAATCAATTTATCGTTTGGGTTATTATAATTATATCTTGTAGAATCCAAAATAATGAGGAATGCAGAAGTTCGAGATATTTTGCGTTAAGCCTAATTCGATGTAGAAATTTTAAAACAACCAAATTCTGAGTTTGAATGGTTCTGCATGTCTGGTGTCGTTGGCAAACCTGTCACAAATTAGACACTGAACTCTAACTAAATCATAAAACTAGATCACTGCAAGGTTTTGAGTGTGTTTTAAAGATACGAGTTCCAATTGGGCCTCCATCTAACAGTATTGAAGAAATTTTCCATAAATAAAAGAGATATAAAAATAACAGGTTTCAAAATTACTGTAACTCTTGATGGTGAGGATGCGTCTGAGGTTTCTAGCGTCAAATCGCGAAATATTTCGGTGAAATGTTGAAGTGCTTCAATTGGCAGAGGATTGTTTGAATAAACTCTCCCTTTTACATAGCCCCACAAAAATAGATCTAATGCCGTGAAGTCACAAGATCTTGGTGGCCAATTGATATCGCCTCGTCGAGAAATAACACGTCCAGAAAACTTCGACCTCAATAACATCATCGTTTCGTTCATTGTATGGCAAACAGAGTCGGCATTCGACAGTTTTGTTTCTTTACATAAACGTTGAGATGAAAATGGGCTTCATCGCTGAAAATGAGTTTCTTTCCAAATTCAGGATCCATTGTTGTTCTAAAACCCAATCGACGAATGTACGACGCTGCAAATGGTCAGCTTCTTTCAGCTTTTGTGTTAATTGAATTTTTTAAGTGTGTAAGTGGAGATCTTTTTTAAAATTCGATGAATAGAGGCACTTGAAATAATCAGTTGCAGCGAACGATGTCGAATTAAGGTGTTTGGATTAGCATTGACACTTGCACTCACTGCAGCTATATTTTTCACTGAACGAGGTGTGTAAATTAAGTAATGAGACTGGCAACGTAGCGTTCGATCTTGGGACGCGGGACTTGGAGGATCGGCAGCTGTACATGTGATACGCCTTCAGTACGAGTTTGAACTCACTAAAGTCATTTGGTTGTCGGTAGCGATTTTTCTCTGATTCTTCTGATTCTGATTCTCTGATAGCGATTCTTCTACAAAATAATTAAAAATGCAATAACTGCTTTTGGTTATAAATCCTTTGGTTATTATATTTACATACGTAATGTATAATACCTAAAAGGGTACATATTTAAAAGGGAAGATATAATGATTGATTTACTTCTATCCAGGGAAGACTATTGAGGATAAGGAATTTTCATTGATGACTATGCAATGTGTTCTGCAATGGGCGCCAAGTATCGTAGTATTGGCCAACAAAATCTGAAAAGAACAACACGTAGATATAAGCGCTACACGCACACTATGGAAAAACCGTTTAACACATAAAATGATAATATACAAATATATACAGTAAAGCTTTAATTACAGAAAAATAAAGATTGTCAAACGTTAATTTTGATGTAATCAGTTGCTATAATGTAACTGACTCACGAGGAACGCCACCAACCAGTTCGAGCGTAGTGGTGATTTAACAACCCACACATACACGAAGTGGATGTAATTACGGTTAGACAACCAGGAAGTTATTTAATAAACTAGGTAAACCAAAACGGGAAGAAAAAAAGGTCTGTAACAAATAGAATCAAATTACCAAAATGTACCAAACAAACTCTTTATAAATACCTTCGGTGAAATGGGACCTTAAGAGATAGTTATACTGCCTCCATATGCGGCGACTATAACGATATAACGACGATTATATATCGAAACCTAACAAAAGAACTAAGTATAGATTTTTTCTGTGCGTTCTAAAAATGAGTGACATCAATTTCGAGCAACGGTGTGCTATTAGGTTTTGCTTCAGACTTGGGCACAGTGCAACGGAAACTTTTGCAAAACTTCAGCAGGCCTACGGAGACAGTGTTTTGTCAAGGGTCCAGGTTTTTTGGTGATTTAAGACATTTTCAGCAGGAAGAGAGTCGAATGAAGATGAACCACGAAGCGGAAGGCCTTCATCTTCAAGAACCGATGAAAATGTTAATAGAATTCGGGATCTTTGCGTTCATAGCGTCGGTTGACAGTCAGAATGATCGGGGAAGAGTTGAATTTGACTCACACCACCGTTCATCAGATTTTGACCAATGAATTGGGGATGATAATGCGCCTTGTCACACAGCAATTTCAATAAACTTTTGGCCAGTAAAAACATTCCTGTGCCCTCAGCCTCCTTATTCGCCTGACTTGAGTCATTGTGACTTTTTCCTCTTCCCGAGATTGAAAAATCACCTCAAGGGAATTCATTTTGGGACACTCGAAAACATTCAAACGGCTGTAACCAACCAGCTGAAGGCTATTCCAGTATCCGAGTTCAAGCACTGCTATGAGGATTGGAAGAACCGTCTCCAGCGCTGTGTGGCTTCCAAAGGAAGTTATTTTGAGGGAGACAATATTGAATTGTAATTCTATTCGAATAAAAAAATTGAAAAAATCAGTCTCATTACTTAATGTACACACCTCGTAGGCATAGGTACATTTTTGTCAACAACCGAACCACTGTCTTCGAATTATTTAATTACACTACGGATAGTGCCATCAAATGGGAAATTTAAAAATTCCACGAAGTTTTCGTTTCGTTTCTGTAATTGAAAGTTTATTTTCATAATACGCTTGCACAATACGCAGGCGTTGTTGCAATGTACCGCTGCATTCTGAATTTCCCACGTCTTTAGTTCACGGTTGTCGAATATGAGAATGCTGCACTCGAAAGAAACAAAATGCCAATGAAGTAGAAGCCCGCAGTACTTATTGAAACACTCATTATAATATCTTGGTATACAGGGCGAGTCATTTACTACGGCTACTATCAATGTTTTTATTTTAAATAAAATCCTGTATATTTTTACAGTTTGTGATTCTACACTTTAAATATTTTTGTTTAAAACGTATATACCGGAATTCTACTCAATTTTTGAGTAAATGCAGTTGTTTAAATTTTTCTTTAAAATGAAACTTTTAAAAAAATTAAATTCACAACTGTCAGCGACAGCTAACTAATTATAATAATACACGCTTATAAATGTCTCAGACAACGTTTTTTTTATAAATTTATAGTATTGAAAACAGTACTGAATAACATACAGGGTGTTCAATCCACTGGAATGAGACACCCTGTATATTTAAATTTTACATGATTCAGCTTATGACCTCTACCAACTCATAGATATATCTTCTATTTCATAATGAATAGTTTCAACGTAATCGGCTTTTAATAAAAAAATAAATAAATTATAAATAATAATAGAACAACGGGACAGTACGAAAATGTTGATAACTTTGAAACTGTCCACTTTCGAAATGGAAAATATATATGCATACCAATTGGGAGAAACGAAAAATCTGAAGCTTATAAAATTTAAATATACACTGTGTGTACCATTTGAAGAATGAGATTTTCATGTTTAAAAATTTGTATCTTTGCTCAAGTGGATTGAACACCCTTCAACAATAGATTTATGAAAAAATGTTGGTTTAGATATTTATAAGCGTCGTGTATTATTATAGTATAATTAGTTGCATTATGTAAATTTAATTTTTTAAAAGTTGCATTTTCAAACAAATTCTGTGGTTACATGCAACAAGGACAGAAGTCAAAAACTGGTAAAAAAGTGCTTAATACGGCACGGCACATATTACTTTTTAAGGTTTGTATTTTCCTCTCTTCCATTACATGCAGACTTAAATGGTTGTAACGGGCATTGGCGTAACTACGGAAGATTGCGTAGCTCTGCGAGACTTACGTTAGCGCCCCTTATATACAGGGTGTAACAAAAGTATAAAATAATGGCTGTAACTTTTTAATTTGAACAGTTACAAACAAATGTTAAATACAATAGTTTTTTTAGTTTTTTTATTTCTGAAAAGAAATTATTATTTGTATTATAAAAAAAGGTTTAAATTAGAAAAAAATATTTTTAGAAAAAAAAACGCTAAAACTAATCAATTAATAATGAGAACTGGCTTCTAGTAAATTTAATCTAGAAAGATTTGATTATCAGATATGGTCCAGTATGCTATTGTAACAAGCAAACAATACCTTACTCTATTAATTTTGAAGTACATATTATAAATCATTACAAATCATAACAAGTGTAGCAATCATAAGTTATTGTTACAAACAATTACTTTGAGTTATTGTGAAGACATGGCTGATTTAATTGAGAAGCAACGCATTGTGATTTTCATGATGTATGGGTATGAGGATAGGAGAAGGGCGGGCTCCAAGTGAAGTATGCAATTTATTCAATCAAATCTACCCAGATACTCCTGCTTCTCACGGCGCGATATCGTAACTAAATAAAAAACTTTGTTAGACTGGTGGTGTTAAAGGTATGCCAAAGATTGGCAGTCACAAATCCGCAACAAGTGCAGATAAAGCGTTGGTTGTTTTACTAACAATCGAAGAAACGCCAAACATTTTTACAAGAGAAGCAGAAAATTTAGAAACTAGCTGATATCGACGGAAGGATGGGATTTTGTGAGCAGATGATGGAAATATGTAATAGGATGACAATTTTACTTTTAACATTGTGTTCTGCGTTCAAACGATATTTATGCTGAGCGATACGATAAATCGACATAATTGTCGGTATTGATCGAACGCAAATTCACACTGGGCGGAAGAAGGATACACACAATATCCACAAAAAGTCAATGCATGGACGGGCATTATAGGAAGGCATATCCTAGGATCTTTTTTTCTTGATAAAACTCTTACCGCTACTAGGTATTCACAACAAAATTATCTTCCAGTACCCGCATTTTGCAGCAAATGTTAGAGCGTACTTGCATAATGTTTTCCCTGACAGATGGATCGGTAAAAGGACACCTATGGAGTGTCCTGCCCAGTCTCCAGATGTCACCATAAGTTTTTCCCCGTGGCGTCACGTAAAAAATAACGTATACAAAGGGAGACCACGTAATCTGGATGACTTGAAGGCTAGAATAACTGCTGAAGTGCGCAGAATGCCAGAAGACATGTTACAAAGAGCTATAATAAATTTAAATACTTATCAGGTCATTGCCTAGTTGTCAATGGAGCTCAATTTGAAAATTAATACCTATATTAGATTTTTTGATCCTTCTGCATTTAGAATAGATATTTCTGTGTTTATTTTTGTTATGGTTTCAATAAAAATAGTTTTCTCGTTTGTTTGTTGGTATTTGCTTGTTATAACTTTAATTGTCAAATTTCCACAGCATACTTGATCAAAATTGATAATCAAGCGTAACTAGATTAATTTTGCTACGGACCAGTTCTCATTTTTGTTGACTAATTTTCTCTCGTTTTTTTAATCTTTATGTTAAAATAGGATTACCAAATAGAGAAGAATAAATACTTTTAAAAAAATGCAAAGAAAACATACGGATGCCATTTGAAAAAAAAAGTTGGTTGCTATAGAAACAAAACAAAAGAAGATACGAACAAATAAAAATCGTCCGGGATAAACGAAAAAGATTTTGTATTTAACATTTGTTTGTAACTTCTAAAATCAAAAAGTTACACCCATTATTAATTGTTACCTTTTTTACACTGGGTATACAATTATACGTATTATAGGTAGCTTTTGTTAAAATGAAACATGTAATAATAAAAATAATTCGTTGCCATAATAATAGTTCATAGAATGTTTTTTTACCTACAATGCTTGTTTTGGAATTTATATTCCCAACGAAATAAAATTTCACGAAAGTAGCGCCATTCGGAGGTTGCGGTGCTCCCCTCGCGTCGCAGGGTATCCGTAGGCGGTAATTACGCCACTGATAATGGGTATAATTTAAAAAAAAATCTTGAACTCTATTTCTTCCCTTTTTGTATATTGGCCCGGGTTCGACTTTTAGGACCGGCAAATTTGGTTAAGGCTTTTTCTGCAGTTTTTCCTTATCTGTGACACAAATGTGAGATTTGGGCTATACCATCTGTAAGTCGGCTGCAGCCGCACGATGGGCCTGCGTAATAATATTAAATGCCTCATCCCTCGCGCACAAGCTTTAGCTTATGGGGCTTGGTTAGTGGTTAGCCAGGTAATTGGTTGTAGCAATTATTATTACAGAATTGTCAAATTTCAAATGGCGAAAAGTAGAGTAAACGGCATAACGATTGTTAACTACAAAAGGAGACGAATCCAAATCATATTGATGTTTCATCTCTGTCGTAGTTGATACGTTGAGTTCCTTCTCATATTTTATTCTGAAGAATATGCATATCACGATTAATCACCAAATATGTTAATTTAGTATGTGCTGTTGACCCTGGTTGTTTTTTAATAGTACATGCCAAAAATCTCAATAAATTAATGATTGAACTGGGTATGTGATCAGTGAAAATTTGAAATTTGACGATGTTAGATTTGAAATCAATTGGTTATTTCTCATTAAGTTACATTAATTTGTACTTAAAGTACGTCTCAATAAATACCTAGAAGCTTGAGACGCTGAGACAATTTAGATTAACTATGGCGTTTGATGAAGTAGTTGCCCTATGACCCAATATCACACAAAACATGATTAAATTGTTTTTGATTGGGTTGAGCACCGTCATGGGGTGGTCAGTCTAACATTGCAGGTAGGCATAACTATACATTTTTTTAACTTATAAAAGCATATAAAGTAGAAAATAATAATTTATGAAGTGAGAGTAAAATATTCCTCCCATAGCAGGGCATCATGGGCAATTAAGAATGTTAATTGGAAAATAAATTTTATTTTCTTTTAGAATTTCCTACGCATAATTCGATTATGATTACATAACAGTGTATCGAAAGGAAAGTCTACTTCTAACAATTAATTGACCTACGCTTTATTGTTTTTAATAAGTCAATCGAAATATATGCGGTGTACGTTAGACAATAAAATGAAGTGTTTATTGCGAATATTGGGTCATTCATGAGCAATTGAAAGTACTTAAGTTGTCTAATAATATCGAAGCAGCTTGGGAAGATAAAACAATTTAGGGGTGTGATATAATTAAATGTTAAAAGTTCATTCCTGATTGTGTTCCAAAATTGTTATTAAAAATACATCAGTTATAACAAGAAGTTAATGGCAAGTCATCTACTTATCCGATAAGTGACAAATCCTGATCTTATCAAAGGTATGTGAGGTTTTTAATTATTGTAATGGTGGGTTTTTGGAATTGAATTATTTTTAGTTTTTAAAACGTGTTGTTAACATCATCATTAATAAACATTCTAAAAATAATATACAAAATCTGTTTACAAAATAAATATTTCCTCGTTAGAATGATCCAATCTAAGTAGTTGAACTATAGATATTTGTATTTTACGCCTTAACTATGGTTATATCTAAGGTCCATCTAACATGCAATCACAATTACACACATCCATAGTTGAGTTGGCCGAATGTTGCAATTTAGAAAAAGTAAGATTTGAACCCACAATCTTTGGTTTACGAGTCATGCTCTCACGCCATTCGTCAACCGCCGGTCGTACTATAGAATTATCATTGCTAAATTTCTGATTGCTATTGGTGATTTGATTAATTGCAGTTTTAAAATTGTACATGATAAATAGTTTTGACCAAGTAAACTATGGTTTACTACAGCGATTCTCAACGTGTGGTGTGTGTACCGTGGCATAAACTCTCAATTTATATTGTACAGTTACGTTCGATGCATCTTAAGGTCGCAGGAATGGTCAAAGGTACATCATGTGCTACATATTCGTTACCTATTTCGAAGGATATGTTACTCGGTTGGTGTACTAATGGAAAAGAGGAACGATCACATATCCATCATGTGCTACAGGTTCTTAACCTACTCTATTAGATCATTCCAACGATATCCTAGTAAGTACGTGTCGTTATGTAAATATTTCCTACTAGGTGGACCCGTGGGCTACGCTCCACGCTCTCATTATATTACTTTAAAAAAAAAGAACTTTTCATTATCCGTTTGTTGTAAAGAAAAGATTTAAACTTGCAACGTTCCAACAATCAACACAAATGCTGCTCTTCCAATTTCCTTATTTGAACGCACAACTGTAGTGGTCGACTGGACGGACAAATTTGTACCTTACGTCAAGACAGCATAGATACTACGCCGATAGCTTTTAGGCTACGCCCTCCAAAATCTTAGACGATTAGACGATGTGGAAGGGATCGGGAATTATAATATAGATACCTTTGGCGTGAGCTAAAGGTCACAAGAGTTCTCACAGTCGAATACACGTTTCCAACGATATCCAATGGCTAAGTTATTCTGGCGTGACTTGAACTTCACTTCCCTGTGACATCCGTCACAGGGATGGTCAAACCCGTTTTCAGAGGCGTTTTCCTAACCTACTCGCTTAAACTTTTGAAACAATATGCTCCGGTGGGTTGTGTGTAATCATTTTTTGATGGGGTGGCGTCAGGAGATTGGTTACAGATGATTCATCTTGTGCTAGATATTCTTAACCTATTCTATGAGGCTTTTTCAACAATGTTACTCAGTGGGTGTAGTAATGGAATAATAGAACTATTTCTTGGCTTTTAACGTAAATCGTGTATCACTGGAATGATTTCAGACCCCTTACGTGCTACATATTCTTAACCTACTCTATTACATCTACTCGGTGGATGTTGCAAGGGAACCATTTTCCTTATCTTTAGCGTAAAGCTGAACCTCACAGGCGTGATCTAGTGCATATTCCTAACGTACTCGATCCGATTTTTTAACCAATATGCTATTCGGGCTAGCTGTGGATTTGGCATTGTTTGATCTTTGGCGTCTGGCCACAGACATGGGTCTGTGGCCTGAAGCCAAAGATCAATCAAAGGCGCCAAATGTAGCACATTATGGAATGTGCTACATTTTCGTAATCTATTCGATGAGACATTCTTCAACGACATGCGCGGTCTAGTGGATGTTGTACTGATACCGTGTGCCAATTTTCGATCATTAATGGTGTCGAAAGGTCAGCTCTAGAGCTTTGAGACACTGCTGATTGTTGCTTGTTTGGTCCAGTTTTAGAACATATCTAACAATACATAAGATCTGTGAAATGTTATTTTTCTGCAAACATGTGTCACGTTACATGTCTAGTTGTAAAGGTCGTACAACACGGAGGTTAAGTAAGAGTACTACCAAAGGTTGTACAGAGATTCGAAAAGCGACCATTTTCGATAACATGATGTTGTTATAATAATATGGAATAGTCACTATCAACACACCTACACTGTGTGTTTTGATTGAAGGATCGTTAAGATATCGATCTGAAAGTCTACAAATTCCAACGCTAAAGGTTCCGTGATAATTCATAAATCGGCACATTGGCAATCTTGGGTATTCTGAAATTATATGATCCTGGATTATATGTCCGAGACTATAGCTCCCAAACTTTGAAGTATTTCATATCAGGATTTTCAGCGATTCAAACTGTGATTTTACAAGTTTGAGTCTTTAAACGTATAGATGTTCGAGATTGTGAAACTTGGACCACAAGTCTCTAAAACTGCTAATTTTGACACAGAAAGTTTTTTAAACCTTAAACTATGAAATTTATTTTAAGCTCTTGAATTTAGTAATATAGTAAATTCAAATACCGGAAGTTACTTTCAGGTATTCAGAATTGTATAAGTTAAAATTCCAAATTTACGAGGCTTTGAAAGTTTTAGAATTATTGAATCGCTGTAACCCAAATTCTATCTGCGGGGCGAAAGGGTGTTGGTTATTTAAAAATAAAAGCATTAAGTTTCTGCTATGGTATCTTTTGACTGAAAAATCTAACTATAATTCTTTTGTTACAGAATTCGCCTTGAAAGTCTCCACAGAAGGCTACTTGGAAATCTCGCTTGGAAAACAGGAAACATTTTAAGAACCACATGAATGTTTTTCTAATGTAAGTAGATCGTCAGAGTTTCAACTAATCAAAAATAATTTAATTTTAAGGTTAGTAATCTAGATCCCATGGATCTTCCAATATTGTCCTAAAATTGCATTCATTATTATCACATTGACAAATTTAATAATAAATAGTTTTGAAAAACAAACACATAAACCCTAAGGCATCAATAACATATCAGTAATTAATAATCTTACACATTCTAAAACCATAATAGAAATGGTTTGTTTACAAAATAAATGACCTGAAAAAAATATTAGTTGACTAGATTATTACAATAAACTATGCCGAAATATTAGAGGAAGACAAATATCGTCTGACTTTGCTTCAAAACTATATAAAAGCTTTTCCTGAACAGAAGTTTCTGGTTACCCTGGGGTCGTTTTAGGATTTGGATTTGTCTATCTATTATATCAAAACCTTAGTCAAAACAGTCATATGGCATGTAACTACATTATTTGATACATCCTTGCTACATTTGATCAGGAAACCCCGATGGGGAATTTCTCGCAGTGAAAGTAGAAAATATCGAAAACTTCACACTTCCGAATTGCGACTGATACCATTCTTGGGGATAATCTGCCTACTACCAAACTTCACCGACTAACATATTAAGACCTTAGTTGCCGTAATGAGAAGTCATGAAACTGTCCGTATAAGCAGGAATACTTAAAATTCTGAGCACTATACCATGACTCTTGAAACTCTCATTTTACAACGTCGAATTCTTAATTGAACATTTAAATTGTAGTTTTCTTGGTCTGCGCTTTTGTGAAAACAAAAATGTCAAAATGTGAAACGATAACATTTTGAACCTTTCTAACCTCAGAATCTGAAATCAACAACTCGGAAACCCTAAGTATAACAATTTTAAACGGTGAAATCTTCTAAGCCATTGGAATCTTAAATACAAAAACTCTATCTGAGATTTTGTAGTTATAGCCATGCCAACCAAGATTCTCAGCCTCTGCATTTGAAATTTTGTCCGATTCAAATTATAAACTTTGAAATTTTAAATCTATTTAATACCAAGCTGTGAAGCTTTAAAATCTGACCCAACAAACAGTACTTCGCATCTTATTTTTTATATCTCAATTATATTGGACCGATTTCTTTTTGGCACTCGAAAGGTAAATGCCACCTTTCTACGCAACACAGTCTATTGGCCATATTTCTAGGTCTCGTCGATATCACAGCATCCAATTTCGCTACTCTTTACTAGCAACCGATTATAAAAAAGTCGCAGTGAAATGACATAATACATAAAAGTTAAGTAATAACGAAGAAGATGTATCGGATCATAAATATCGGATATACAAGCAAAATTGTCCTCGAAACTATAGAAGGTTAATATCCAGTTGGTCATTGCATTTTTTCCAAGTTTTATATATTTTTAGGCAAATTCGGCAAAAAGGCAAAGGCAAAAGGCAAAAAGTTTTATTGCAATCGATTTATCCGATTTGGTATAGAATTCAATCTCAATCAGATCGAAAATGGTATTTCAAGATTGATTAAATAGGGTCGATAGGAAGGTATCACTACTTCCATTTTGCGTTTACAGAAAGAATTCCAAAATAGAAGTCGTTAAAGTAAAGACCTCTCCCTTTCTTCTAGACTTGGAAATTCTCATAAGAAAATTCACGGTATTCATTTTTTTACTTTTGGAATTCTTGGTTCCTTATTCACTAAGTGTGCGGTTTTTCATCGATCATCTCACACATAATCCCCCCACCTCATAAGCTCTTCAGTCATTTCCCGGAATATCGGATATGCCTAAAAATGGCACAAAGTGGGCGAATCGCAAAAAAGGTTAAATACATGTTGTTTATGCCAGGATATGACTTGAGGGTTGGACAGGAATACTGAGGGTTTAAGGCAATTTTTTCGTAAACCTAAACCCTCAAATCTCAAACATTTAGTCTTTATGGCTTCCAAAAACTATCAATGGACAAGTAACTCTATTGACTGACTTCAATGAAACAAGCAAATGCGACGTCAGTAAAGTTAGTACCCCCCACTTTGTCGAATTTTAATAATTTTGGACCAACCTCTATTCGCAAGAAATGAAAATTTTAAAGTGGGGGTGCGACTTGAGCTCAAGCTAACATCTCCACCATATAAATATAAATAATTACTCATTGTTGCATAATCCATTTTTGGAATGATCCCCTAAATTGACTAATGTTGCGATTTCAGGATGACAAACCAGAAAAAAAATCGTGCCATAATTTTGAACTAATTAAAGACCAATCATTCGTATTATAACCCATTTTTCAAATCATCCCTAACCTGGTAATTCCTAGCTACTCTATGAATAATTATGAATAATGTCACGAAGTTGAATACGTAAGAATCTGTGCTGTATACTTGAACTAATAAAACAGATTATTCCTTGGCTCAAACGCCATTTTTAAAATTATCCACTAAACTGTTACTCCCCATCAATAGTATCACGAAGTTAAGTAAAAACCTTAACAACTCACTTCCATGACTTTTGAACTCGTCCCCTAAATTGGTAAATTACCTGCTTGGGCTGCCACGAAAGTAAAGATGATAACAATTCGCCATAATTTTGGACTAATTTCAGGCTATAAATTAAAAGATTTTGGACGAACACGTGTTTAGCAGAAATGGAAGTTTTAAAGTGTAGCTGCTGACTAGTTACCAACCGCCCCATATAAATATAAATAAAAAATCAATTTAAACTAGGCCATGTGTTTGGACTAATTAAAGACTATTCACTGGTATAAAACCCATTTTCCAAATCAGAGTCTAATCGAAGACTACTCTACATAAATACCCATATGGTATTCATTGGCACATAACCCATTTTTCAAATCGTCTACTATTGGTAAATCACCCGGATGGACTGTCACGAAAGTAAAGATTTCAAAAATGAGTTGCCAATCTGCCAGTTAATAGTCATTAATCAATCCGAAGATATAGGTTTTATCAGTACGGTTTGTTATTTAATTTCATGGTTTTACTCACAAGGGGCGATTTACCAATTTAGGGGATAATTCCAAAAATGGGTTATGCGACAATTAATAGTCCATAATTAGTTCAAAACTATGATATGGCGTTTTCCTGAATTTCTTTTTTTTTCAATTTCGTGGAATTCATGTGGGGTACTTTTTTATTTAGGGGTTGATTTCGAAAATGTATTGTATGCTAGTGAACGGTCTTTGATTAGTTTAAAATCATAGCCTAGTTTGTATTAATTTATTATTTGTATTTATATGGGAGGGGGTGCTAATTTGAGATCAAGTTATCACCCCCCTCCCACTTTAAAATCTTCATTTCTGATGAATAGGGGTTGGTCCAAAAAATTTTAAGTGGTCCAAAATTATGGCAAAATTTTTGAAATTTGCGCAACGGTTATATGTGTCTTAAAACCGCGCAAGTGGTCACTGAGCCTTATAAAGTTCGACATAAGCAAGTGAGCAGGCAAACAGTGCCTGGGTGTGCGTTTCGGCTTGTTAGGCTTAGCAAGAGAACCTCAGTCCTCCACCACTTGCTACCCATCGCTACTGTTAGCTCCATAGCTAGTGGAAAATAAAAAATCTTTAAATAAAATGCACAACATACACAGAACTCGACATTATTCTAATGCGCAAAGGTAGAGAACCTTTGATTTTGTCTGATTGAAAAGGGGTAATTTTGCCTCAAGTGATCCAATTTTTCTGAGGTTTTAAACATGATCCTCTTTGATTTTATTCAAATCTTGCACAACTGTTTTACTCCTAAAGATAAGTAAAAATCTAAAATATTATGATTTTATGCAAGTGGTTGTTCTTAATTTACACCCTTCTAAAGTGTATAGAAATGAGGTACATTTTTTCTTCTCTGTTGTAACGAGCATCGAATATAACGAGCAAAAACCGGCGGTCCCGACGATCTCGCTATAACCGAGTTTGACTGTATTTTGACCAGGTTGGCGTTTACACAAATAAGGTAAATCAATGAAATAAAAACTGTTTTAAAGTGCATATTTTGGGTTTTAAAATGATAGCATACTTTAAGATAAATTTTTTTTATTTTGACCCCTAAAGTTTTTGACATTGAATTTATCAAAAAAACATATGATTAAAAATACTGAAAAAAATTAGACATAAATTAGCATATCTTTTAAATATGTGCGCCAAATTCCAACTTGGTATCGGAATGGTAACATTACTAATAAATGTTTTAAACATTTCAAAGATGTGACTTATCCTGTATGTATGTACTATTCAGACAGGAAAAATTCGCACGAGTTTTATTAAGTTGGCTGATTTTTATTTTTAGGTGAGTAAGAAATACTTTTCATGACATGACGGAACTTTGACACAATATCATAGGCGCGTCAAAAATAACTATTGCAATGAAAATAAAATAATATTAGTTGATTTTATTATTAATATAAAAAAAGGTTTATTTTTAAAAATCAATTTATACCAAGATACATCATTTTGATTTAAAAACTACGTATTTTATTAAATTGTATTTTATGACATGTCATTAAAAGGAAAATAATAATTTGACATAAGTACATGCCACTGGATGATGTGGGACCGCTTACAAAGGGAAAAAAAATCGTACGAAATTTTCCTGGCGGAATAGTATATCTATGTGGGTTTCTAACTGGTTTCAAAATATTTCTAATTTTCCGCATTTATGATATTACCCCGTGGAGAGCTACAATAATCGGTTTTCTCTGGATTTTCTCAGATTTTTGACCTACAGGTTTTCCTATTTGTCAGATTGCCTTGGGATCGTTAACAAAAAGATAGAGGAGGTCAAGATCGCCAAATAATGTTTAGTGACCTCGGAGTCGGGAGGGAAGGAGGGGGGTAGATAAGTCTGGGGGGCGTAAATTCGGAAGTTGAGGACAAGTCGGGTAAGGGATGAGTGGATGGATAGGTATGTCGGGTGAGGGGGGGGGTAAGTTGGAGGGGGATGATTTACAAAACAAAAACCGAATTTTCCCAATTTGGAAAAAATATTTATATTAAAATGGTGAACATTGTTATTTTCTTAAAATAATTTAGGAATGATCCCTAGATTGAGATCGAAAGATCAAAAAATCGAGAGAAAACGTAGAAAACCGATTATTTTAGGTAATATCGAAAATGTGACATAAATAGAAGAAGCTCAACAAATAAAGAAATATTTTTGAACCAGTTTGAAATCAATCGGTCAATTAATAAAGGAGCATGTACACACAGATATACATATATACAGGATAAGGGACATCTTTTATATTAAAGAAATTTATTAGCAATGATCCCATTAGGATCCCAAGCTGAAATTTGGCACACATATTTAAAAGGTATGCATCTCTATGTCTAATTTTTTCAAAATTTCTAATCTTGTTTTGAAAAATTCAAGGTCAAAGATTTCAGGGGCCGAAATAAACGACTTTTTCAGCTGTCATGCGACCCATTATTTTAACTCGAGCACTATCCAGCCATTTGGAAGAACTTAGCTATATAAATGTTATTCATAATTTCATATATTTACACAAATTTGTGTATGTTAGGTACACCTTTAAAAAATTGTTTTGATAAATATTAATGATTTAAATCTTAAACTTTAAATCTATTTCATATTACATGTATGTATACATGTATACATGCATTTACTATGTATGTATACAAAGATACTATTTGCGATGTTTTCTGATAGTGATGTTTTCAAAATAAGGTTGCTCCAATCTATATGGCCCTCCGTGGTCGAGTGGTAGAGATCCTACCTCTCGTTTAGAGGGACAGGGGTTCAAACCTCGGTTGCGACTGAATTTTAAAAATTTAGTACGATCGTGTTTGAGCTCCTTAGCTTAAGGTATGAAAATTGTATAAGTGATAAAGTATGGGGGAGCGTAATGTACTTGCTACAATAGCTCCATTACCTCCGTTGCACTCCCATAAAAGTTTGTGTGGAACCCCGACACTGCGAAATGCGGTATAAGGGGAATGGATTATGTATGTACTTTAAATCTATTTCATATTACAGTGCATTTACTATGTATGTATACAAAGATATTATTTGCGATGTTTTCTGATAGTGATGTTTTCAAAATAAGGTTGCTCCAATTCTAATTATTAATCAATAAAGATACCGCAATAAAAAATATACGTATTTCTTATAGTAAATTTTATTGTAGTAAAGATAACTAAATTCAATGTTATCTATGAAGCACTATTTACGTCACTTTAGTCCAAATTAAATACGTTTTAGATACGCTTATGTGAATGAGCTAAAGCCATGTCAACCAAATTTGTTTTTCTTTCTTATCACTGATCATGATTATTTCCCTTTAAATAAAAGTAAAATAGAAATACAGTATATATATACATACAGGGTTCACCAACGTGCATGACCTTTTCTTTATAAAACGGTGAAAAAGTACTGAACGATAAAATAAAATACATAACCTTGCATTTCTTGAATCTTCTGTTTTTTGTGAAGAGATTTTGTGAGAAGATTGTGAAATCTTGTATAACTTTTGTTAGAAGTTTTCCAATTTTGCAAGGGTAGAAGTTTCATTTCCGGGGTATCACCACGGTGGTGGTAGGTGAGAGGGTAGCATCAACTGATGGTTTAGGACCTGCGAAGCAACCCTAAAGGTTTTGTTGGAGGTGAAGGAACTTCTGATAACAATTATACTCCTTTCATAATATCTAATAATCGTTCCTCTCCTTTTGGCGCATTGTTTTACTCAAGATGTACTTTACCTGTGAGATTTTCGTTTTGGGCCACCAAATAACACTTCGGTATAGGGTAAAAGTAATAAAGATCCATCGCGACCAATTTCAGCAGATCGATGCAAAAATATGTTGCCTGTTTATATTTATAGTCCTGACCGCCCCCGATGGGCGGGGTACCAAGAAAGAAATCGGCTGCCGGAACATTTGCCAGTACTATCCTCCAATTATTCCCACGTAAAAGTTCTTGCCCCCCAGAAGAGGGGGATTCTGGAGGTAAATTCTTGCAATTGAAAGTTGCTAGGAGCTAGCGTCGGTATCGAAATTTTGACGTCTTTTTGACGAGGTGGTATCTTGGAAACTATTCGACCAAAAAACGTAACATTTCAAATCTTTGCTATTTTTAATCGAATTGTGTGCAACAATGAAATCGGTGCCACTGGCTTAATTATGTATACAGCGCCGAATGTTTTCAAGATGTCTTAGGTACGAGGCACCTAGATGTCGTGTGAAACAGGTTTCAATTTCGTCGCAGCTCCCGTTCCCGAATGTCGTCTTCTACACCCACTCGTGAGCGTTTATGCGCCCAAAGCAGATATTCTTGTTCGGCTTTTTGGCGTTTGATAACTCTATGCATCTGGTGTAACATACTGCCATAAAACGTTTTTCAGTTCCAGGCAACTTCTGGTTTATGACGGAAACACCTCGGGGGTAGACGCTCGTTACGTTATAGCACCACCGTCTTCAGTCCCATTTTCGATCGGGAGGTCTTATATGAAAGTACAGTTCGCGCTTTACAAAGAAGGTTATCTAGGTCATCGCCTAAACAATTTGCTGTTTCTAGGTGAAAAACTGACTCGATCGCTTGTTTGGTGAAAAAACAGCTAAACTCCGCCGTTATGGCTATAAAAACGAGTACTACCCCGGTCACCAGCCTCTGCCATAAAGACTGTATGTATTATCCGATTTAAAAACCACTTTTTTTTAAATCAAATGGGCACCCGACAAAACGAAATTCCAACATGACTCAAATAAGAACCACCCTAATATACCTAGTATATGAAAAACCTCCAACGTTCTTTAAATGTAATATAAATTAATTTGTTTAAAATCAGGTAAAACTAGAAATTTACCTGGAAAACCGGGAAAAGTCAGGAAAAGTACATACCTTGTCGATGAGACAAGAATTATGGGAAGTTAAAGACTATTACCCAACTTCTTAAAGCTGGGCACCACTGCCCGATTGAAACCAACCTCAATTGCGGCAGGACTTGGTTTTATGGTTTTGCCACCCTGATCGCCCAAGTTATAGGGCGTTAGGGCGTGTTCTTGAGTTCTCTGCGGCAAGTTCTTGAGCGTGAGAGGCTATATATTCGCTTCAACACCCCTTAAGTGTAGTGGCTCTAGAGCTCTATCGGACACATGCGGACTTCGACTGCATATCTAAAGTCATAGTAATGATCGGAGCGACATTTAAGAAGCCCTGGTGGCATGCTGTTTCCCATTGGCTGGAATTTACCCCTTCTAACCGAGACAAGCCTCACTTGGATTCTCCGCCATCAGATTAGGTCAAACAGCGGATTACCTAACGGTGAACAATGAAAATAACTTCATCTTCCAGGTAAGAATCCAATCCACCCATACTAGTACTCATGTCTGTAGAGCTTTCTCCACAATGTTGATGACTAACCGTCGAGAATACTTACGTGACCAACCACACATTATTTCTGACATTCTCATCCGTTGCCCAGATTTCTGGGATTGGGTAGTTTTATGGGTTGAACACCGTGTGATCTGTGCCGTTCACCCGAGGTAAAAATACAGTCCAATAGCTCTAAGACCGCAATTCACGCAATCACACCTGTATATTATAGACCTTAATGCGTTTTGTCTACTCAAATTCAATGGCGTATTGAACTTTGTCTCCCTGAAAGTTTTGACCCTTGGGGTTGCTAAGTAATTTTTAGGGTACCAGTTGCCTTTTCATTGAACTTTCGATTGATACCATTTCCCATGACCCTCGACCTGACGTTCTAGAATTACAGGTGGTACTTTTTTAGTATGCTCACAATTAGAAATATAGTGCCAATTAATCTGACGATATTAGCTTAAGTTGTTTGGTAACATCTCCATCAAAATATCTCGACTGTGTCTTGCCTTACGCACAATGTGTTGCTTTTATCTTAATCCATCTATAAGTCGGCTGCAGCCGCACGTAGGGCCTACGTAATAATAATAGTCGCCCCCTCCCTCCAGCACAAGCTTATAGCTTTTGGAGCCTGGTTTTCAGATTATCGGTTGTAGCAATTATTATATTATTATCTCCGCATTTAACTTTTGGGCAATTTGGAGTTTTTATGGAAAAAACTGTCATTATTCAGGATTCAGGTACAACAACCGCTAATATTTTTTCGTGGAGCGTCGTCGTCTTATCTGAACATATTTTCCAGTCTACACACAATCATCTTTAAACTTTGAGTCCACATTATTCTTACTTACGTAAAATTGTTTTTGTTGGCGGTATTCGTCCATGACTTTCAACGTTGAAAACTAAACTTCAAATGCGATTCGTTTTTCCATAACCATCTATCTACAATAAGACATGCCTATTGATGCGCTCTGTATAAAATATATCTTAAGGAAATACTCTAGAATTCATTTGATGTCTTGTTTGTGTTTGTCAGCAGTTGGTACAATGAATGTAGTCGCGACGAACTTTTATTTCCAACCAAGTAATTGCTTATTAACGTCATGGTGGTTTTCTCGCTAACAGTTTTTCCGCACTGCACTTATTATATCTAAACTAATTTATTTAAATATGAAGTGAATGTGAATGAATGTGTGAGTCTAATTAAGTCATTCATATATTCTTATTTTATTTCGGAAATTATTCGAGATAATCGTATCTTTTTATGAATGTATTTACTTCTGTGTTGAGAAAGATGATATTTTAGAGACATTCCAGGAACAAGAAGAAAGAATCCATGAGTGAACTCGATTGCCTTAGATCTCAGCATGCGGTTTTTAACAGGTCTCTTTATACAAGACTCCCAACTGCTCTCAAAATTATAGTCTAGCCTAATCTTCGATCCACGCTTTAAAATCTTTTAATATAAATTCTCTTTAATTTTGATTTGTAAATGTACAATTCGAGCGCCTGATCCATAAAATGCACACCTTAGCGGATAAGATACTGGCCGAAAACGTTACGGTCAACATTCAAATCTAATTTTGCAAACATGCCGAAGCTGAAATTTAAGAAACATTTTGAAATCCACGTCGCTCGTGATAATTTAACCTTCACGACGTTTTCTGCCATTGCCTGATTAGAGAGGAGCCAGAAATTGTCCATGCAGTATTATTACCATACCCAATTCCGTTTCTTCGCCGGAAAAGCCACTGCCATAATTCTGGGTTGTCATTATCAAACCGTGGTCACTTGCGAATACTTCCTAATCCATCCTAGCTATCTCAGTAGGCAACCCAAGTGACCTCCTGGTCATCTTTCACTGTGGCATATTGCAGTTTTTGATAAAAATCTAAACAGTTTATAACATATTATTATTATTATGTTAAATGTGCCCAATTCGACATTTGACTGTTTACTTCATGGTTTTGCCTGAATCTGTAAATGTATTCACCCTCTACGGAAAACACTAATAGGCTAAATTGCGGTTTATCTAGTTGGAGTTGAATGAGGTGTATTGATTTCCGTTAGCCCTGCCCCCTGATATACGCACAACGTAGTTCAATTTGACGTTTTCGATTTACAGTTGCGTATTTAGCAGGAGCCGTATTTGGTCTTAAAAAATGAGTTGCTGAAATGAAGAAATGACGCACCCTATCTCCCACCTTCCGTTGACAAAAAAATCAAGTGTTTCGTCCTCCAGCTGGTTGTTGTAATAAAGTCCCATTAGTTTAAGATTGTGCTCAAATCTATTGCTTCATGAGACTTTCTTTTAATATATTTTGATCTAGAGCTAATCCTAAACTAGAAGAACAATACCCTTTACATTCTAGAACTATCAAATTCACAATCCTCATGTTTGATTTTATAGTTGAAATATAGTTTAAAACTACCTATATTTTTTGAATTTCTTAACTATGAAAACTGAAACTCTGTTTCTAAGAATTCTAATGCTGTGAATCTATTAAATTAGAAGTTTCAGACGTTGCTGAACGTCGGTTTATTTCTTCCCTTTTTCCATCTGGAGGACGTTAAAAATCTCAGAAGCTGACTCATAAGGGTTTCTCGACGTACATGTATACCAACTTCTAGAGAAGGCTATGAGAATAGTTCTTAGTAGTAGGGTAGATGTTTTTGTTCTAAGTAAATAGGTCTGGTGAATCTATTGGATTTAGGTCCTGTTGGGTCCTAGGAATAAGTAAAATCAAAAATTGTACATTTCTCACTTTCCAAAGTGGAAATTTTCCATATTCTAGATATTTAAGACCTATTTTCCTTATAGTACGGGAGGCCGCAACCAGGATTTTTGATTTATTTTAGCATGGACAATCCCCACGTGAATCGACAGTTTGTGAAAAAAGACAAAAAAAAGTCCCCAGCGACGGAAACCGGTAGTGAGCATAAAGGCATTTAATTGTTAATTAAAGATGTCAAAGAAACAAGTACAAAAAAACAATTTTGAAATGCCCGTTCTACAGCTCAATGTATTCGTAGACAGCTGAAATTGATGTAAAAAACGCAAACGGACATTTTTATTGGTCCAGAAAAATTTGTTAGGTGAATAAATAAAAAATTTTGGCCATTGTTTTTCCGACATATCTTGGAATGTTCGTTTGCACCATAAATGTTCATTTCAAGTTTATTGAAGTCAGGGAAAAATACGAACGGAAGTTTTTATTGGTCCCGTTGCCCATAATTGGATTTTTAAAATGTCAAAATTTTCCGGGAAACTTTTTAACTTCAGAATGTCCGTTTGCGTTTGGATGATGTTTCTAACATTGAAAGGAGTAAGCAAAAATATTGAACGGACATTTTCAATGGGTGTGGGCTTAAAAAAAATCATTTTCCGTATAAAAGAAAATTTACTATAGCCAGGAATGAAGGTTTAGGTTGGAAAAATAATAACAAGATGGTTTTTTACATGAAAAAATATCACAAAATTTATTTTTATTCTACTTATAAATTACATTTACTCTTCTTTATCGGTCAAATTTGCCTCGCAATCGCTGTCGTCATCTGTATCAATGTTGAAGGGGTTACCGAAATTATCCTCTTCATCATTTTCCTCTGCTTACGAGGAGTACCATGGACCGCCGCGCATGTGCAACGCGCTGGATTGTATACGCCACCGCGTGGTGTTACGAAGGCTACGAAATGACGTATCAGGAGAAATAATGACTACGGAAAATTTCCGTTCTGCTTTTTTTTGTTATGTATTAAGTCTAAACTTTAATTTAAAACAAAAATGAACCGTGGGAAGATTGTTTTTTAAAACCATTTTTCTCTACAGGTTCAATTTCCCATAAGAATAATTTTTCCCACGGAAAATGTCCGTTCTTGGGGGATTCTTATCATTTTTTATATTCTTAACAAGATTCCACCAAGAACGGACATTCCCCAATGAAAGAAAAACGACTTAATTTTTTACAGACGAAAAATCATTTTTCCCCTGGAAGTGCTCACTACCGAACTTTTTCACAGGGGAATTTTATGTCAGAAATTCGAAAAACTATCGATATCAGTGCTTGTCATCCATGCTAAAATAAGTTGGAATTTTGGTTGCGGCCTCCCGTACTATTAGTAGCACTTTTTTGTTGAATGCTTGATAATGTAGTTGCTTGCTTTCACACTGAAAGCTTAGAATTGTAGTATCTTTTAGAAAACTAGCTATATCTTGTTCGAAATTTGCTTATTGGATTATTATTTCCCAAAAAAGAATTTCGTATGGGATGTGATTTGTATGGTTGTGATGTTAAAAGTTGTTTTCAAATGACACAGCATGAGTGTTTTCAGTAAATTTTTAGTTTACTTTTGTCTTGTGTACCTTAGGGACGCCTGTGACTTACATCCAACTTGGCAGAGTAATAGCTGGAATTAAAAATATTCAGGACTAGACAACCAGGACAATACTTTCTAAATATACATTTAGTCATTTAAGGGTAAACAAACTTATCAAAACCAAGTTTAGTATAGGGTCGGAGATATCGAGATATTGGCAATAGATTAATGGCCTAATGCCCATGTTATCTTACATGCGTTGGCATAACATAATTTTACAGAGTGTAGTAATTATGTCATCGTATTAATTCAAAAATTAATTAAATTCAAATCATAAAATTCAAACCGTAAAATTCAAACATCAGCATTGGCTACGGCACAATGTACGCCGATTTATTTTCTCTGTACGAAAAAACGGTAAAAAATTATCTTGATGTAAAAAAATCAGTAATTGCTGGTAGCGCATGCAACTGCATGTATCTACACGCTTGTAATGTTTAGGGTAGTAATAGCAAAAAGCAAGTTGATGCCTTGTCATTTGTTTTTGAATTATTCCATTTTACTTCAACTAGCGCCATTCAAGCCATTGGCCAATGTTAAACTATAAAGATCGACATCGGGATTACCATCGACAGAATTCATTGGAAGCAGCCATCAATCATTGGCCGAGCCCTAGTAGAATAGATCCAAGTTTCTCTTAAATTGTTTTAGCAAGAAAATGATATATAAGATTGTGGGGATGCTTTCTAAGACGGAAAACAGTAGTACAGGGTGGCCCATGCAAGATGATCCTGTACCTTATCTTGGAGACTGCAAGAGTTAAAAAAAGCTAAATATCAAAGTTGGTTTGTGTAAAACAAATTTTAATTTTATAATAGTTTTGTATATACAGTGTAAGCCACATTGCTGTGACTACTATGAACTTTTATAATTTTCAATGACTCACCCTGTATATACAAAAATATTATAAAATTAAAATTTGTTTAACACCAACCAGCTTTGATGTTTAACTTTTTTCGTAACTCTTAAAGTTTCCAAGATAAGGTACAAGATTATCTTGCGTGGGCCACCGTGTACATATGGGGATAATCAATGATCGTATGGGGAATAGTAATGTAATTGTAGAATATAGCATTAAAAAAATTGATTGTTGGTAGACAAAAACTCAGAACAGACCATACCAAACTCTTGAAAAAAAGAATATCCAAAAAGATTTGTCAGTTTTTGATTCTGTATCTCCGACAATAAAACAGCTTTTTGATTAAATTTATGTTGTATATCAATTAGGTGAGTTCGCAATTCATGCTTCATATGCCAAATATGTTCCGCATTCGATATGTAAAATTGGCATGAAACGATTGTTATTATTAGTTATTTATGTAGAATACTAGATCTAAATGCATCTCGGCTTATAGTACAAAATATTTAAGAGTTCTGAACATTGAAAGCAGAACCTGAAATTTATAACATTAGAATTCTGATAGTGGATTTATATTTCTGCCCGGCTGTGAGTTACTAACTTTTAAAGATTTCGCAAAATTCCAGTTTTTGAACGAATCAAAGTTGGTATAATAAGAACACTGAGAATACAATATTCTACCTCTAGCTTTATTTTATTTTTATTTTGCGAATAAGGTGTGGTCAAAATAATTTCATGTATAGATAACTAAAGATAAAGGCAAAGTCCTGTTGATCTAGTAGATATCTATTGCAAAATCGGATCAAATGAGCTCACAAATCCGTATGTTGGTTTTGGAAAATAATCTGTAGAGAAGTAGCTATCACACTGCCATGACGGCCTGTGAGTTCTTGTAGGATAACCCTGACTTCTGAGTTAACACTCCCTATGTGTCCAGATATTAAGTAGAAGCCTGCTTCATAACTTCGTTAATATTTTTGTGAGGACGATGTCGAATCTGATTATGTCGGAACTTAAAATACTTTATTATCAATCTTGAAATTTTTTTGTCTATAGTCGATGCAGAGATCGTTTGTTAATCTTAATTTGAAAAAAATAATATTTTCTAGGTTTAGTCATAATAAACATATGGTGCCATGTTTATAACATGTCCAATAATATCTTCTTGAGTTAAGTTCTCCGCGGTTATCATAGCCGAACATCGGAACCGTAACATCTCGAACAAAACTCATAGCAGATATGGAAGTATGCCAAAATACAGTTTATAGGACATTAAAGTGTCCCACTTCCAGTCCAAATAGCGGCTTGTTGAGAAAGTGAAACGAGATACTTATTCTTACTAATTTGACTATGCTAGTCTTTTCACAACTGCTCTGATTGGTGCCATTGTTGGGATACAGAGATTACGTGATTAACCTATATATCTTCATTTTGGAACGCGTTACTGAATTATTTAAATATATATTGGTTCCATAGGTTCAAGTTGAAAAAAATCATGAACAGACTGTCCCACTGTTCCTTCACTTCGACGGAACAAGTCAACCTTGGGCCGATCTGGCCTTTTTGACCGTCCTATGGGACACGCCACGTACAAGGTGTGTCGGAGTGCCAACGAGGAGTACCTAGCGGTTTACGTGAATCTCGTCAAGTGTGACATCAATATTTATATACGTTGATGCTCTATATTCTTTCTTACTTTCTTGGCGTGACTATTTCGCTTATGCAACACTTTATACACATTTGTGTTTAGATTGTGGAAATTTTACACTAAACTAATTTTAGAAAAAAGTTTTGTTTGAGAGCCTTACTCCATGTGATATTTTCAATGCTACAGAATGGCTGGGACGTTATTTTTGCTTTTTTTATTTACGTTTTTAATGGTTTCTAAAATATTCTAAAGTCATTTTTAGATGTTTCCTAAAGCTTTTTGGTACTGTATAAACAAAACTTTATACCCGCGTAGCAGGTATTATAACCTAGTCTTCAATAGTGGAAATGGTCACTTTGACTGGAAGTTTATATCTGCAATCAGTTTTGATCTAGCTACTATGGTTCCAAAGTTAGACAGCGTTATCATCAAGCGGTGACGCCTCTTTAAATGACAATAACTCAGAAACTACACGCAAAGGGCCTCGAACGATATGCGTGTTATTAAGGTTGACAATTCTGAATGTTGAGCCAACTCGAACAAAAGGTCTGTCGTCTAAATCTGAAAATAACTATGATGAAATCACCTGACGTCATCAAGTCACCCGCTTGTTGAATGTTTACAACTTATTTATTTGGTGACTTTATTTTGTGACTTGATTCGGGGTTTGGAGTGAAATGATATCAGCTTAACAGGTTAAAATTGTGATTTTTATATTTGACCTATACTATAGACAGTTAAACGAGACTATCTTTCGGAACTATTAGAGATAATCACCACATTATCCTGCGTAATATCCTTCAAAATCTGCACCCCGATCTCGATTAGAGCACATATGGGGTATTCATTTTGGGAGAAATAATGGAGCAGGGAGGGGGGGGGGTTAAGTTGTATCCAATTATCTCTTTGCTGGTTTTGCTAGGGGAATAGAAATTCTGCCGATATGTGAGGTTAGACTTCTGCTGACGGAAACTGATAGTTGCACGGAAACGAAACTAATTCGATCGGATACAGAGCTGAATCTTTCAAGCTCGATCCGATGCAAACAGTTCGATTTCGATACATTCAAAACCAAATCATCCTTTTTGTAAAATAGAATATCAACCAGCTATAATTGTCTCTCATAATTGTTTTTCCATGACTATATATGCTTAGGATCCGTCTTTTAGGATCGTCCGTTTGTTTTAATGGCCAGTCCACCAGGAATTACTATGATGCTGCCTTATTTCTTATGTTATGTTAATTTCAGAAATTACTATTATTAGTAAATCTTAAAATTTTTTTGAGTAATCATTTTCTTTTGTTTAATGGCGCGCAACGTGGGGCTCGAACCAACGACAATTCGAATTATTTCGATTTATTTAGGAAAATGTTTTAGAATTAAAATATATAATGAAGTATTATTATTCAGAAAGTTATTTTCTATATTTAGAAATGCAGAAGTTATCTATTTGTTGTCCTGGAGGGAAGGAGTGTCGAATTTACGAAAATCTGAAAAACTAACTAAAAAATACTTGAGATTATAGGTCAGTCACAGCTTAAAACTAACATGTTTAGTTACTTCTTAACAGAATGTGCTTAAATGACAAACAAGAAAGAAGCCTCTGTTATCTTTGATTATCAGAAAGTATTCTGTAATAAACGTTTTTCTAAACAGAAAATCCGCTCTAAAATTTTTAGTTAGCAGTTCGATTTGATTTTCTTCATAGAAACTAATAAGTTAATTAGGCTTAAGTATTAAAATATGTTTATAGGTATGGTAATTTAAAAACAATAATCGTAACCCGATTACGCAATATCTGTCATTATCAGCTAAAAGACGCGACTGCTCAGTTAGTTGCATGCTTCTGCGTCGCATATTTTACATTACGAATTAGCACCTCCATGCTTCAGAAGCGGGTAGAATTTTCATTTAAAATGTTAAGCGCGGATGCTCAGTAGCATATTAAACAGTGGTAATTCTCAAACATGCTTTCTTGTATTCTTTATTATTAAAGTGAAGTGGTTTTTTAAATGTAAGTGAAATTTGTTAATAATTTATTTTTATTTAGCAAAAAGTGCATTGTTTTATTTTATTGAAAATCGGTGCTAGCTGGTGTAGTGTTGTAATTTAATAACAATAGTTATTTATTCTTATAATGTGTGTTGAAAAATGAGAACAATAGTGGCCCTACACACAAAATCATTGTTCACTGTTTCGCAATCTATTCTTTAATAATAATAATAATAACCTTAGTTTTTACAAATTTATTTTTTAAACCATGAAGCCGATATAAGAATACAAAAAACTTAATTGTTGTTTCAGTGAGTTCAAGAACAATAAGAATCGAACACCTTTTGGTGTATACTCCTAGTACAAATACAGGGTGCAAGGGTTTAGTTGCCAAAAAGTTACCACCTGGGTATATTTTACTCTCCATTTTTACTCATTGGGCAAACAATAGACAGCTGTTAACCTACACTGGAACTGGGAATGTACAATCGTAAGTTTATAGATTTGCAGATTAGAACCAATTATGTTAATTTAAAAAAAAGATTTTCCCACGAGGCGATAACGAGGGCAAAATGGAGGTCAACATTTATCAATCACTTAACCTAACCTATATGTTTATTCCTAAATTTCACATTGGGAAAATATTTTAAGATGTTGTTAGAAATAATATTTAATGTTTTTAAACGATTTTCTTTAATTATACAGGGTGTTTGTAAAAATGAAAAATTGAAAGTGTATTTTTTTAATGAACTTTCTGAAATATGAAATTTCCCGTAAGAAATAAAAAGTTCTTAGCTCAGTCTTGTTTATGGTGCAAAACTCCCTTTGCATGTTTACATCCTGTGCAATAATAAATCTAACGCCCTTTATTTAAGGGCTTAATAAGCCTTTTAAGCAATTTCTCACCTTGAGAAAGAGAATTATATTCACAGGACTAACAAACTAACCGGATAATACAAAACCTAGGTATATTTAGATAATTATATATATTATATATAATAATATATTTATTCGTTAGCCAATTACATTTTTGTGGAAAATCCTGCTTCCAAGCTCTTTATGTAAATGCAGCTCTCCTTGCTTGAATTATTGGACTGGACTTTTTAAATTTTTTTTTAAATGGTGCTTATGTCGGGAGCTACATTAACAGTTTAATTCGCAACAACCAATTAAAAAACTGCTTTGCATAACCGAAGTAAGCATTAAAAATTCGAAATACTTAGGTAACTAATTGAATAGGTGGCTCATACAAACTTCTTTGTTCAATCTTCATTGCTGTTGGCTGGGTTTACTAGAACCAGTATTTTTCTACCCTCAGCGTCTAACAGATTTAGTAAGTAAAAGTTCAAGTTCAACGAAGCGTATTAGTCACACACAAAAAAACTTTAAAATCGTATAACTCTAAAACGTTTATTCGGGTGTTGATGACTTTGAGAGTAGGGTATAATTAGGTTATTTTACAGCAATTCTCACCTTCAAGGTCCGAATAGACATTGTTTGGTTGATGAGGTTTGTAACATTAAGATCAAGTAGAAGAACGTGAATAGAACGAACTGAATAGAAACCCTTTTCCCGATCAGGAGTTGTGGTAGAATATTGAAGAAATAAGAAATCTTGGTGGTTTTTACTGGCATAATCAAATATGTGTTTTTTGTCACTAGAGTTTTACTGCCTAAGACAATAAACCCAAAGGTTTGCTGAAGAAGGCTCAAACTATTTGATTGGATAGGAAGGGCTCTGAGAGTGTTCCTAACAGATATGCATGCGACTGATTTTTAACTACTTAAACTAGTTAACATTATTATATTAACCTCAAAGCTTTCGCCGCTTATATTAAAGGTTAATGGTTCTAAATTGGTTATTAGAATGCCTTGACCTTTGTTGAAATATTTTGATCTTTGCCGGGAAACTGTCTTCTTTAATGTGAACAGATTTTGGCAGAAATCACGTAATTGGAAATATTGGATTTTGCTCTTCCTGACTTGTCTGGTCGCAAAACTGCACAGCAATGTTATACATACTCTCATGTTTGTTCCGGCCTGGGTAATTTGCAATTTGGTCTTAGTGAAATTATGGTTTTTAATTTTTTGTTCAGAACCTAGAGACAGTCAAATCTTAGAATTTCAAATATTAAGTTTCGGAAATTTAAGGGAATATACATATATAACCATTCGATAGGCTTTGATGAAACTCTGCACACAAGTTAACCCTATAACTTGAGAGAAGGACGACCTTAAGAAAAAATCAGGTTGACCTACAGAGGTCCTCTGGATGTCCAAAAATGTAGAGCTTTAAAGTTTGAAATGTTTAGACTATTAGATGTATAATTCTACTAAATGGCTTTTAGCGTTACCACCCTAGAACCATATTCGTTACAAGAGTAACTCAAAAAGAGTAAAATATTAGTAGGGTTTCCCAGATGTATATTAGATCGTGCTCATTCTTTCGAAAACAGATATACTCGGAAATTTTTGTCAACATAAGTATTCTGTGAACCGATAACTGTCTATTGGTCGTCTTACGTTGGGACTACAGTGTGTGTTCTTATGGACAACGGGGTTAGCAAACATCTTGCAAGCAACTTTTAAAAACACTTTCTAAATATTGTAGTTGTAACTGCATAAACCTTTATAATCCCTAATGTTTGAGCAAGTTATATTGCAGGTAGTCACTTCTTCTGACAGCGGTAGTAAAACAAAATTTCAAAACTTGCTGTTCATATAGTGCGCGTATAAAGTCTGGAACTATCGAAATCTGTTTTTCACCGACCTTTAGTACACAACCCATTCTGTTTTGAACAATATCCGCCATACTTATGTATGATGTACTATGTGCGTTATGTAATACTACAATACGAATAGTTACAACAAACAACACGACATTGTTAACAATAATTACAAACGATAAACCCTAAACAACTAAGCGAAGATCTATAGACGCACAAGCTATCAAAATTTGAAACCAAATAATTATTTCTGTATTAAGAAATTTACTTATATGCGTTCGGTGACAAATAATAGTGCCGACAAAAAAAACGTTATACTATAATTTCAGTAAGTACAAACTGTATTATGTAGTTCCACGAAGTAAAAGTAGAAAAAACCCGAAGGGTTTATTGTTTACTACAATTCTTTGCTAATCCTAAATTTCCGTTTTTACAAGTTTCTTTTGAAACAAGTTGAACAAATGAATGATTTTATCATGATGAAACATCTTACACATTTTACCGTTAAAATTGCGTTTGGGACTTCCTTTATTTACATGTGAATTAAAAGATTAAAAAGATCACACAGAAGCTAACTAGCCGTTATTTTTATTTTGAAAGAATTTGAAGACGAAAGAATTAAACAAAAAAGTATAAGTAATAAAATATCGAATATTTAGATACATGTACGATGTAACAATCCCAAGTAATGTTTAATAAAATACATGTTAATACGACTTTCTTTTAAATTCTCCTTTTGTACGGTTACACTTTTCGGTTACTGTTTTCAAAGGTTTAAAGCTTCTAGAATCTTAATCCACATTTCTATACATTCATACAGTGAAATAGGTGGCAACAACGAAGCACAAACTCCCATAAGAAATACATTGGCTATTGTTCCTTCGCTGTAGTCCCAACGTTAGGCGGACAATAGAATGTAGTTTTTTAAATATACATACTGTGGTAGGCTTTAAATGGGCACGGGCGCTCGCTTCCACAGAATTCCCAGTGGCGTAACTCGAGTTTCCCTCATCGATTCTTTTTATTTTTTAGATTTAGGCACTAACTAATCATCGCTAGATGGCTCCCAGCGGAATTAGATCTGACCCTTATAGGACCACTCTTACTACGTCATCATATTGACGGTAATCTAGTGGTTTTCTTCTCCACGTAAGCTTTTGTTTTGTAAAAAATAAATTGTACCATACTTTGTCATAACAACTTAAGTTTTATTGGAGACTGAAGTTTCGAATAGCGCATAAGAGTTCTCATAAATTTCCTGCAAGCAATAAACAATTCAATTGCATATAAATATTGCTTTACAGGTAATAAGGCCACGTTGCTTTATTTATTTAAAGTCGGAAACTATGCTGTTTTCTACTTATTGTTTTCTATTGTTGCCTTTTTATTAGTTTCATTTCAGTTTATATTCTTATACCCTTGATGTCTAGGACAACCATATGCAACTTTCTATCTCAACCTTCCTTATTGCCAACTTATAAGTATTTTTTTTAACTTAACAATAGTTATTAATAAAACAAATTGTTAATTAATAATAATCGACTGTATAGAGAGATAAGTACCCACTAAGTATGCATTAATAATTTTTTATTTCGCTACAGTAATGGAAAAGTATGGTTTTTCTAAACTTTTTAGGTTAGGTAATTCCTCTTCCACATAACTAAGGTCATTTTCTATTAAGGTATTTTGAAAATGTAAACAAATATTTTTTCTTTTGACAGCCTTCTCTTACATCAATTATGACAATAATATTCACTTTTATCGTATAATATCAATTTTTTAACAACCTTTGCCGGGGAGTTCGACTTACATGGCAATCCACTGAAGGGAATACATGTATTAAATGAGAATTGCCTCAGCATTAATTGAGATTATAACATCTTGATATCTCAGAAGGATATGCGGACCTGAGTTCAATTCCCAAGATCGGGATAGCGTCGAGGTATTTTTAAAAACATCTAAGGCATCCAGATCGTCTCAGCTTGTGAAAATGAGTATCGGAGAATAATGATGGCTAAATTCCCGGCAGAGAATTTGGGAAATTACTGTGAAAAATCCTAGGAATATTACCGGGAATATTCCCAAAAATTCTCCTGAAATTCTTGAAATATATTTAATTTTTTTAAATTAAATATTTAGGACAAAAAATTAAAATAAAGATCAAAATAAATATTTTCTCCGGTAAAACATTAAAATTAAAAGATATTCTTAAGTAAAAGAATATAAATAAAAGTTATTCTCAGATAGTAACTAATAACAAACTAAAAAATAAAACAAAACCTAGGGCCGGCGGTGGACGAGTGGTGTCAGTGCATCACTCGGGTTCCAAGAGTCGTGGGTTCGAATCCCACTTGGGGCGACGGGATTTTTCTAATTGGAAAATTCCGCCACCTCAACTATGGATGTGTGTATTCGTGTTCCATGTTAAATGGGGGACAGATGACCTTAGCTGTTGGTTCCCCCGTAGTGTAAGCGTGAAATAAAAAAAAATTAAAAACAAAACATGTTCCAGGTCCATGGACCAGGTTTTTCTAATGATTAATATTCCGTAAGGACTAGTATTCTCATATTTGTCATCATTTCTGTCTTGACGAAAAATTTCTTCATCCTCCGACTTGGAAGACGTGCCTGTCACACACCCACACTTACTGCTCTCAGGTTGTGATTATACCGACTCTAAAGTCCTTGTGGGTTTTGGAAGGCATGAGGGTGCTGATACTGGTACTCCTGGTTGTTTTGATGACTGCTCACAAAGGTGATAACTCTCAGTGATCTCAGGAATAGGACGGTTCTGATTATTTGAATCTAGTTCAAGTGTTTTTGTTTTATGGTTCTGAATGTTAGCTGATCACTGACTGATGCAGGCATGCAGCCAGTCAGACAGATTGCAAATACTAAGAGGTTCATACAGGTGTTTTTGTAGTGAAGAGAGAGTAACAGTGTTGCCAGATTTAACATTTTTATTAAAATTTTAGTTTTTCCTGTGAACTAGAGTTTGGGGAAATTTCCGGCTACCCATCACTATCTTTGTATGTTAAGTTTTATTTTACATGGCTCACCTGCGTTGAGCTTATATCCACAACCCCCTAGGGACAACGAACTGAGATACGATCAATTAGCGCGCCACTTAGTTATGTGAGTGTTGCCAGTTTCGCTGGTAAGAATGAGATTGTCTAAACGCTCTGTATAGCTCTACAGGCTAGTGTCGCAGCAATTAACGTGCTTACGCATCGGGGATTCGTCTCTGAGGGAATCCCTTCACCCCTAGTCCAGCTTGCGGACTTACACTGGTCGGCCGAGTCTAAACTCGACGTGGCTGGGCTTGGTACTAGGTCTGCCTAGGAATCCCTATGAATTTGCCTTCCCAGCTTACCATAATAAAGGCTCACCTAGCCTTTGGCAGGGCCCCGTCCTATTCTATCTGAAAGTAGAGACCCAGCTAATACTAACGTGTAGGTGTGGTCTTGAAAGTGAGAGGCGTCTTAGAACGTCTATTCGCATCAACTCCCCTTAAAGGTTTTAAAAGGCAGTCGCCAAGAAACTGCACAAATTTGGATACAGAGAAAAATGTATGTTCTCCAATTTGCTTCAAACATTCTAAGATGATTCTTTAGCCCATAAAGGCCGTACTGGCCGAAGAATGCACCACTTACATTCATAAGCTGGGCGTAGTAGGGCGGTAAAATGCTAGCTTTGCGTAGAAGTATTGTATGTATACGCATATGCTATAGCTCATTTTGAAGGGTTCGGCGAGTAGAACAGCTTTGTCGTTCATAGCCTAACACAAGCTAAAGTTGTTACTGTAAAAGAAGATTACTTAACCTAACTTCTGAAGGAGTGCTTGGATTAATGTGGCACATAAGAGAAAGTTATTGTCCTAGACGAGTGGATTCTGAAAATGTATAATACATATGTTATGCTTATTCGTACGATTAAGGTAGTTACCGGTAATTTACAAAAAACATTTCTCACCACTAGTCATAAGTATTATGTCAAAGACTAAAAACCACATATACCATGGTGTAGCTCTCGTCGGGGCGCTTCGAATAACATATAACACTGCCTAGTTTGAAGTTTGATATTCGTCGAAATAGACAAGAAAGAAGATTTTGTTGTACTTTTATACTGTACATTTTGGATTAGATCTCCCAAGTAACCCGGACCCAATGCATAAGTGTAAGTGTATCCGAGGCGAAATTTATCGTAGATTCTGAAGATGTACAGCTTATGGTAGCAAGAATTCTGAACCCATAAAAAATTCTTAAAACCACCAGGAAGTTCCATTTTTTAGTAGTTTTCTTGACATAACTTTCCGCACAGTGGGAATGCACCAGACAAAGTTGTTCTACTCGCCGAGCCCGTCAAAATGAGCTATAGCATGTGAGTATATGATGCTTCTACGCAAAGTTAACATTTTGACCTTTACCGCCCTGCTGCGCCCAGACTATGAATGTAAGCGATGCATTCAGTACGGTCTTTATGAGCTAAACAATCATCCCTAACAGTTTAAAGCAAATTAGAGAACACATTTTTTTCTGTTTTCATTCTAGGCAAATCTCGGAGACAGCTTCTTAAAGATTTCCGCTGGTGAAACGGTTTTCTCAAAGACAGTGATCAGCAGAAACCAGTCGAGTCATAGTGAGACACTTTTGCCATGAATGTTTGATAACATTCTTGTTCTTTAGCTTACTACCTGAAATCATACAGTAAACCATATTTTAACTTTTGGTTTGATCTGTAAATTTTCACTGAACGTCCGGGTGGTCAGTCCCGCCTTATCTCCAAGACACGAATTGAGATACACTCAATTAGCCCGCGATTGCTAATGCAATGCTACCAATAGCTCACTGGTGGGAGCGAGGTTACTATCCATCGTCTAATAGCTCTCCAGGCTAATGCCGGAGCAGTAAACGCGCTCACCCGTCGGCGCCTTCTCCAAGGAGATGGCCTCTTGTGTAGCTTCGGACTATTCCCCAACTTTTTAGGGTTAGGGGCCACTGCCCGATCGAATCCAACCTCAATTGTGGTAGGAGTTGGTTTATGGTTTTGCCAACCCGATCTCCCAAATTATAGGCCTGACATGCCCTTGACAGCGCTTCGTTTATAGTCTACACGTTCTAGACTCCCGGTGTGTACCCGTCAGGGTGAAGTTGTCTTGAGCGTATGCATACACAGGGAGAAATGTTTGTAAATTGTGTGCACAATTGTCGAGAAAATTAAAACAAATTGGGTCTAAAACGGCGACAGGGACAATTTGTGCAATGTAATTGCATTGGTTTGTGCAAAACAAATTGTAATGTTTATCCAAACAACTTATTATTTATATCTCCACACCAAATAGGTAACTACCTAGAACAATTTGTTTAATGAATCTTCTACATTTTGTAGCATAGTTTTGCACAATGCTGTATTAAACACTTGCGATTCTCATGTTGAGTTTTTGCAAAATGTTGTTGGAAACACTTATGAATATTGGAGTAATGTGTCTATAGTAGTTTAGTGCTTATTTGCACAATATTGTGCTTATTTTTCTTTAACCTTTAATATTGCTGAAAGAGACGGTAACTACTGGGTGATTTAATGATACAAATTGTGCATAATTCTATCAAAAAGTTATATGTATATTTAATTTAAACGCAAAAATACAAAGAGAATAATACATTCATATAAAGAAAAAATACAAATTAAACAAAAGATCTAACTGAAATAAACGATTTACTATTTAAATTACTAACAAACCATGGCATATAAGAGTGCAAACTTCAAGTTGAAAACATGGACTTTCACCTGATTCTATACATCAACCTCAAAAGCATAACAATGGAGTAGGCAATACTTTATTATTTTATTTTCTCAATAATGCCATACACTGGAAGATCATCGGTCGGTCCCTTTTCGAATTAATGGAAAATTTGGTTTGTAAAACGTCCCTAAAAGTGGTTGACCCAAGAAGACGAGAAAACTCGGCACCCAATTACGTCTGGAAAATGAATGTATAAATAAGTTATTTATTACATAGCACTTGCACTAAAATAAATGGATAAATTGAATCCGTCCCCAATCACAATAATAATGATTTAAAATATAGGGTAAAAATTAAAAATACTTACATTAATTAATTTTTTATTCACCTACGTTACATCCGTAGTCTGCAACTACTATCATGAATCTACTAAACAAATATGTTCCATTTCCACTTAGCACAGCGTTAATTGCAGTTTGTTTATGTCTGGAGTCTGCTCTGAGAGCGATAGATGCAATTGGTCAATCCCACATTAAAAATAACCTTGACAGGCTTCGCTCAAATTGTTTTACTCCAATTTTATTTGTATTTTTTCTGCATATACAATTTAAAAAGCTGCACAATACTGTGCATGATTACAGTTAAACAGCTTGTATCAAAAGATACAACAAGATTGTGGAAAAACGCAGCACAATATTGTGAACTATTAATTTCTTCAGTTACTTCAATTTGCTTTGCACAATTTGTTAAAGTAAATCTCACAACCTCTTCAAACAATCGTATTAAGTAAGAATACGCAACGCTTTAAAACAATTGAACCCAATTGTACAAAAGATCGTACAATCACAACTAACCAACGTTGTGCAAAAGTACGCTATAGCATTTTTCTCTGTGTAGCTTCTGGTATTGGGTAGAGTCAAGTCGGTTTTATGGGCGAACGCCGTATGGTCTGCACCGTTCACCCTGAGTGACAGACAGAACGCCGGCCACCCATCACTATATATATGAGAATAATTTCTCGAGGTAATAATAGGTTACAACTTTTACTTAGTCGTTTACAGTCGACCGACGCCAAAGCAAAACTTTTGGGACAGTCCATCCAAGTGTAGCATTACTTACGCGTTCGTTCGATTCGATCTTCACCTTGAAAATATATTTAATCAATAATCGGGATAAATATGCTAGAATATCAAATGACCAGACAAGACAAATAAATAATGTTTTTGGTAAAACTGGTATCTAGTAAGAGTAACGTTGTTTGAAATAATGATCTGGACACAATTAGTGGAATAGAGCGATCGATCTTTACCCATGACTGAGGGCCAGTTATCACTGGAAAAATTGGAGTTAGACATTCAAGGTCCTGCATCTCTCCTGTTTCTAATCCATGTGATGTCTTTGTGTGAGGATACCTCCAGAGAAAATTATTAGATGAAAAATGTAATGACTTGATTTCTGCCCTTAAAAACAAAATTAAGACTATCCTCAAAGCCCTTCATCTCCTTGACAAATGCAACGAAATTCTAACTGGAAGGAAAGCCTTCATTACATTAAAAACCATACATATATGTAACTACCATCACAATAATAATTAAGAATTAAATAATTTGAAGATGAATCATTTTTAGTGATCACGCTGTAATATGGTTTTGAAGTTCATATACAGTGTGACCATTCTGCGAATATCAGTTAGAAATACATCGAAGAGCAGAGGAGGCCTTATAACAGATTTTTCTATGTATTCGCACAGTTTTGCAGTGGCGTACTTAACGGGCTGGAGCCCTCACAAAAGTTATTCAATAGTCAAGGTCAGCGGTCGCCAAACTTTCGGACCTCACGGACCACTACATTCATAATTTTAAATTCCGCGGACCACTAATATGTAATATGTAAAATAGTGTTCAGGGAACTTCCATTTTATTAGTACTGGCTGAATGGACGTGGTTACCATAAAGTTAAAAAAAATAGTACCGGGTGCCCGTTATATTCTGACCTAATAAACTTTTGAACTAATTGAGATAATGAAATGCGATGTTCGCCAGTCTTCTTATTTTTAAAGTTTTTTTCTAAGTATCCGTCTTTTTTGACCCACTTCCCGTTAATCCGGAAATGGCAGCGTATTTTCGGAAATAAGGTAACTTTGTAATTTTACATGGAACACCCTGTATATTTTTTCACAGTTTTATAAGCTCTTAAACTGAATACTGTATGTTATTGAAATGCTACGAAAAAAGATAATGATTCACAAAGTAAACTATGAAGCATAAGAAGAAAACGAAGGAACATAACTTGTTGCTACCTTGTATAATAACCATGACAAGTATAGCACTTCCGGAGTGGGGACATTGGGCAATGGACATTCCAACTGTGAAAAAATATATAGACTGTTCCATTTGAAATCACAAAGTTGCCCTAACCTTGAAAATACGCTATGTCATTTCCGGTTAAACCGGAAGTGGTCCAAACAGGTAGCCGAGTAAATATTCACTGTTCAAAAACAAACTTTTTGTTTAAATTTATTTGTGTATTTGTTGTTACTATTACTATCCATAATGTGGGTGTCCGTAATAATGTGTCCAGGAATAGTAAGAATTTCTTAGAGTATTATTTTTTTTTAATATTAATAAAACATAAAAATGCAAATAAGGTCCAGATTTTTCTGCGGACCACCAAAATTTTCTCGTAGACCACCAGTGGTCAACGGACCATCGATTGGCGACCGCTGGTCTAGGTCATGTAAGTCAAAATCCATGTTATGTGAAAAACTAAGTATTTTGATTCAGAATTTTTATAGATTACGCTGCCCCCCCCCCCCCCCCCGCTGAAGACAATCCTAAATACGTCACTGGTGAATTTCCCATTAATTTGTATGCAGGGTGTTTGATTGGAAACATCAATGATGCTCAACAATACTAAAAAAATGTTGCTAACAAGAGGTACAGGTTGTTACATCCTCTAAAATCTAAAGTGATTTATTGTTTATACAGGGTATTAATAAAATAGGGGCAATCATTAACAGGATTTTCTTCTTTGGAATAATCTGGATATTTTTTGATTACATGATTCTTTGCTATGTTCTTACATACTGATTACTAAAATACAAAATCTATGGTAGGTAAAAATTATATTTTCTTGTAATTTAAACTAATTTTAATTTATAGTGTTTTATAAAAATTGGACAATTAATGATACTATTCTTTCTTTGAAAATTGTTGACCCTACTTTCACAATAGCCTATTGTATAAATTAGAATTATTCTAAATTATAAAAGTTAATAACATTTTTAGGATTTAGTTTCGTACGCGTTAGTATGCGTAGTGATCTAATCAGAGCGAATTAAACATAAGGTTCGCAAAAATGGCACCTGGGGTCCCATATCAAAGTGAATCGGGTTTTATTGAATAGATCATTTTATGCCAATAAAGTGAAATGTATAGGGCTTATAGATAGAAATATAAGTTCGACTATCCAACAAAGGACCATGGAGAGAGCTATTTCGTGTTAAAGATGCATAACCCTCCTAGATTAGCGCTGAAGTTTTTCTCGCTGGACATTCTGTGAGAAATGAAATTGTTATTGTACAAGAGCTACGCCACTGGTGCAAGAGTATTATTATTTTCCTTCAGACTACACTGATTCAATATTCAATGTTAAATTTGCGTTTTCTTGATAAAGTATAAAATCGCTCGTAGAATTCCTTTCACGCAAGGAAATGACATTGGAATTTTTTATATCTACTTGCATGCCTATTGAAGCATGTAAAGGTTGTTTGGATTACACTTTAAAAATAAAATTAGGGAACAAATAATACAAATACGTTTTTGTAAATAAGGTTAGGTTCATTTTAAAACTTTTATGCTTCTGAGATAACCGATTTAAATAAATTGAATATTCAATAAACATTGCGTTTTTGGATCAATTTTTAGTTCTATCTATATATATGTAATAAAATTCTGACCGATAGAATTTATATCTGATCCTTCGTCCTCAGTGAATCGCTATTCGCATTTTTCTAAGTTCGATATCCGCGATCATTTTTTGCGTGTTAAGGTCAACGTACTTCGTTCTCGGTTACTCATGTACTGTATCATGCAGAAGACTCGCCAAATTTGAGTCGATAATTTTTACGCGGTAATAGTGAAATAATGTAGGTAACCTTTACCTTCAAACTTTCTTTTCGACATCAACTAAATAGGTCTTAACCTTAGCACTTCCAAGTTACACAACGGTGTTTTTTATTGTAGATCTCGGTAGTATGCGCGGTCTTGTGAATGAATCGAGCTTTCTCACCTTATAGTTTTCATTCATCAATTAGCATTTTTCAATTTATATTTATACTCTCCAAAAACACTCATTATCCAAATAGTAGTAATAATTTAAAATTCAAATGTAAAACTTGAAAATCACGTTTTGATTATAAATATTAAAATAAAATCTTTGTTACAGATGATACCTGAACCCAAGAACAACGAAAAGACGAAGAGGTATGAATTTCCAACCTGGCCGTGAATAACATGTTTACATTGACGAAAAAGTGTTTTACTACGAGTTTAGCAGCGTGCCCTGCGACGCAACTCGGGAACAAACCTTGTTCGGGCCTCAAATAACAGGCCCATGCCCGTCTACCGCCGCCACTAATGGCCGCGACCGGCTTTTTCGCAGCCCTGCAGCGGCGCTTCTTTTGGTGCTGCTACTGCTTTTGCAAACCCAACGGTTCAGATTGTAGTTGGATTACACTCGCCTGGACCATCCTAATTATCTTGTTAGGTCTAACAACAGATATTGTAGGACACCAGCAATTAAAATCCGATACAATCTTACCTAGTGGTACTAGTGAACATCCTGGAAGTAAGTATTTCTACCCCATATCTTTTATTTTTGGTACATTTTGAATTATAATGTTTATAAACCTAAAGTGTTTACTTTACATGAACTAGCATTTGCTAGTTCATCCAGTAAACTATAATATGAGCTAGTTCTTTCTAGCTAGGGACACCATGGGGAAGAGGTGGTAGCCTATTCTTAAACTCTTATGATAAGACCCGTAGCCAAAAAAACTTTGAGAAGCAAAATTTGTTTAATTATTTAAATTATTTGTCAAGCTTCACAAGTGTTCAACACTTCATAAGGATAAATACATTTTGTTGTTATAAGGGGCCATTTTCTGTTAATACACATTTAATGATATATAAAGGTTCGAAATCTCCGGAACCTAGCTCCCTCCTGGCTACATCCCCTGTTGCAACATCATCACTTATCTTTGTTGATAATAAAAAATTAAAGAAGATAAACATTGTGTATTATGTTAAATTGATACATGTTTTAATTAAAATTTATTATTCAACTTGAATACAATATTTTCAATTCGAGTCGGTATTGCACCATACAATATAAACAATAAACACATAATTACATACAAAATGGCTTTTCAATTATATTCCAGGAAACATCAGCACCACCTAACATATACTTGCGAATACTATTAAGAAATCGCTTATTATATAAGGGTTTTTATTTTAAATACATGCTGAAAAGCAACTATCTCCATTCCGAATAACAACAGGTAGTACTTTTCTAAAAATAGGTAAAATGTACTTTATTTTATTTTATTTTTTTTTCATCAATTTTTTCATATAAGGTTTTATTTTGAGCTATTTTTAGCTTAAGAATTATATTTCAGTTTGGAATTTTTTTTCTATTGAATGTTAGTTCTATTAGAGATATTAATCTTCAAAGTTGCTCGTAGAGTATGACAGCTGCAACTTTGCAGAGCTGTAACTCGGAAAGTGTCCATTCTTTTATTCAGGAGGTTGTCATTTGTGAACTACAATATATGTAAAAGTTAGCTAATTTCACCAAAATCCAATTTCCATAAGTTACAGCACTCATGCTTTACGAGCAACTTTAAAAATCAATATTTCTCAAACTTGCATGCAAAAAAGATTTTACTAAGCAATCATGTCATCCAGTTTATCTAATTGATGAGTGTCTAATACCCAAATCGGTCGTGGAATACGCGCCAATAGGAGATTAACACTTCTGGGAGTTGATCAAAATGCTATACAAATCTCGGCCCAGTAGAAACAAAATGAAATATGCATTATTTAGCAGCTTTGATGAGTTGATGATAACGAAACAAAATGTACCTAGTGCTAAAGGATGTACTTTCTGAGATAATTGAGTTTGAAGTTATTATTGAAATATGTTTGCATACCCTGTGTACCAGCAAGTGCTATCTTATCTCTGCATTTGTTGCATGCTAATATGACAATAAGTTTTTTTTTGTTTATAGCGGTTTAGTGGTCTTCAGTACTCAGGTATAACTCAGCATCTTTAATAAGCCTGCACACAATTGTCTTACAAAGGGGCAACCGGCACTGAAAACTACATGTAGATAGCTGACTAGGTTACTTAAAAAATCTGTTTAGAGCCCATTGACAGAAAAAAAATAAAAATAGCATTTCAAAATATTGATGATGGGCTTAGTATGAATTACAGAACTTTTATACCACAGGTTCTACCTATGGCACAAGTTGAAGCCTTTTGTTTCATCTGTAAAATTTGTAGTGAAATCGGATAAGTAGTTTTGTTCAACAGTGAAATGTTTATACCATGAAGTAAACTAATAGGATTTGAGCTATTGACATAGACACTACTAGCATATAATTTTTGGGGGGCTAAGTTCAAAATTGTGCCAAAGATGTTTTGTTTTTTTTGCTTGGACAATTTTATAAGAAACATTTTCTTTCTTACGTTATTATATTTATTTTAGCATGTATCTGTAGGTCTTCCAGGGTATCAGATTAAAATAGTTTCTTTTTCAATAAAGGCTATCTATTTATGCATAATGTAGGTATAGGGTGGCTCACATAAGCTGACCCTGTATCTTATCTTGGAAATTGTAAGATTTACGAAAAAAGTTAAATATCAATGTTTATTAATACAAAACAAATTAAAATTTTCTAATACAGGTTGAGCAATTTTGCTATGGCTACTATCAACTTTTTTTATTTTAAATGGAACACCCTGTATATCCTTACATTTTTCGATTCTACACTTTATTTTAAGTATTTTTGCTTAATACATATATCCTGAGATTCTGCACAGTTTCTGAGTAAATTCAGTTTCCCAGATTTCCTTTTGAAAATGTAACTTTTCTTAAAAAATAAATGTACATACTGCAAGTTACTTTTCACTAATTATAATAATACATAATGCTTATAAATATCTAAATTATCGTTTTTTTCATAATTTTATAATTGAATAATATACCCAATCCACTAGACCAAACCTGTAAGTCTTGGAACATAGAAATCTCATTCATTCTAAATGGCCGCACCCTGCATATTGTTATTTTATATAATGCAAGGATTTCAAAAGTTGGACAAAACACTTGTACAATACTATTTTTACAGTACCGGCTTTTTCTACACAGCTAGGTCCAAGCTAAAACCTGGCCCTGGCCGGGTTTTTGATTATTATTATATGACTTTTTAAGGTGTAGATGAATCAGAGTTATGTTGTTGAGGCATTTATGATTAGACACTGAAATTAATTTTAGAGAAATAGGAAGATGAAGTTAAAAGTGTTTACTTTTAAAATATAAAGTATCTATATTATTTGGTAGAGATTTAAAAGCTGAATCATATAAAATATAAACATAAAAATTAAATTTTCACTTTCGTAAATTTGTATTTTTGGTCTAGTAAATTGAACACCCTGTATAGTATTCAACAATAAATTTAAGAAAAATCATGACTTCACTATTTATAAGCGCCGTGTATTATTATAATAATTAGTTTAATGTAACGAAAACGTTGCATTTAAAAAAAGAAAATTGATACTGTTGAGAAACTGTGCTGAACTTCCAAATACAATGTATTAACCAAAAATACGTATAATAAAATGCAGAAACCGAAAATCGTAAGGATATACAGGGTGAACCATTTAAGATAAACAAGTTTATACTAGCCGTAGCGAAACGACTCATCCTGTATATACAAAACTATTATAAAATTAAAATTTGTTTTATACTAACCAACTTTGGTATTCAACTTTTTTTGTAACCCTTACAATTTCCAAGATAGCCTTATATGGGCCACTCTGTACATATTATAGTAGATGCCTAGGTTCAACAACTTAGAAAAATAACTAAATATACCTAAATTACAAAAGTGGAGGCAGCCGATCCACTACCAGTGTCGCATCATCGAAATTTTCACATCCGCTGAGTCTCCTCCTTGAATCGATTATCCGTCTCATTTTTGCAGTTTTACTTATTCGTGCACCTAATCAATCTTGTTGTATCAACTTAATAATACACTATTGTCTCAAGTGTTTAAAACTGCATTTAAAAGTGTTTAAAATTGAACATGTGAAACTTACAATACATTCAAAGTACAGGTCTTAGACTAAAAGTTAGGTCGCCTCCCTCTCCTACCCTGCCCACCCCTAACACCGTAAGGGGTAGTCAGAAATGTTTTTTTCTTAAAGCCAAATCAAATTATGTTTAATTAGGATTTTTGATATTGAGACCAATTAGCAACATGATTATCTGAAATGCATATTGCATTGAGCAGATACCATTATACCATGTTTATTCTGGGCATTATACAGGGTGTAACTAATATAAATACAAACCTCGTTAAGGGGGTAGCTGTAATGATTTAGAACATATTTCCTTATCAGCAAGTGGTCGCTTTCTGCTAGTCTTGGACAAGATCGCATTTTAAACTTCAAGTACGCCCATTGTACTCCCATTACATTAAAAATACTAAACAACCAATAGTATATTGTGTTACAAGTACAGAAAGTGCCAATTTCTCACAAGTGCGAAATTGGCGTTTTTGCACGCGTTACACACTATACTTTATCTACGACCACAAAAAAGTAATAAACCACCAAAAGCTAAGAAGAATATTTAACCTAGAATTTATACTCGCATTCATATTTTTTACGTGAAATCTCTGGCAATGAATTAAGAGATGGTATGTGAGCAGCTTTCACGATGTTTGGAGGTGTACACTCCATTTTCCCATCGTCGGATTCACTCATGATAAATCTAGAATTTCTAAAACGACGAAAGTAAATATTAATTTTTTAAAGACAATAGTAATAATACGTTTACAATCTGTAAAATTTTAGTTAAACTACTATTTAGTACTTAGAGCTAAACAATCATATGTATGTACTCGTTTTCAAAAAGTAATTTTTTATAAACAATCACAATTCAATTGTCAAGGTTATTAACCCCTTTGCCGCGGAATGTAAACATATTCTGGCATGTAAACATATTGTGGGTGAGCTATAAGTTATTATAATTACAATTGTGAAGTATGTAGCTAATTATAAAAACTTTCATAATAACTTTATATAGTAACAATAACTAAATTATTTTAGGTCGGTGAACGGTATAAGGTCTGGCTTAGCAAGCAGACGGTCCAGGGCTCGATTTCCCGCCGAAGCGATAATTCTTCTACAATATATTTTCATTCAAAATATTTTAATGTAAAACATTAATTAAATAAAATAAATTTACCTTTATCTAAAATTTCTAACTTTTATATTTCAAATAATTAATAATATTATAATATTGCATGAGCTGACATGAGCTTTTAATAGTTACTGATCGTGGGAAATCATTTCTCATGGTCATCACCGTCAGTTTAGAGATTGTGAACAATGAGTCATTTTCACGATTACTAGGTTGTGCGGAATGTGTAACTTTCTATAGTGGTCGTAGATACAATTTTTCTTGCTTGTTTCGCATTTTACGAGGTTTATAGAAATGTTAGTTACACCCTGTATAGATACTGCAAATATATCGGGGACTATAGTGGATTAAAATTTAATTTTTTATCTGGCTTTATACTCTACCTTATATGTTGTGTTCTCAAAAACTTATTTGATGAAAGAAACTCCCCTCTTTGAATAGTAACACCATACATCAGAAGATCTGGTTTGACCACGTCTAATTTATTTTAAAATTAAAATTTATTCATTTTTTAAATCATTGGAATAATATTTTGACTTAAATTTCTTTTCTAATCTGAACGAATTCCAACTGAATTAGAACTGCTATCAAACATTTTAAAATTACATGCAGTCATAGCCGCATTTTCTTCATTTACGCTTCTAGGAAAAAATATTATTACGACACCTCCCCCGTTCGTCTTTCATATATGCATGGGTGATACTGTTATATATAGCCCCTCTATTTCAAATAGTAGCAACATCGTGGAGCAAACCTGACCCAAACTTTAATAATGAAAAAATTACTACATGGATGATGTTACGGAAATTCAATAAAAAGTTGTTCAGAAATTACAATTACAGAAGTATATAACATATTAATATGGTCGTTTTTACAGAACATGAATGTCCATTATGAAATTAATGTTAAATTGTGAATATTCTTGTGCATGATTATTATTAAACCTAAGATTTATTGTAAGACGGAATGTCAAATCTGGTAATATTCAATGTCGCCAACATCATTCTAGTGCTTTTGCTCCAGCGCAGATCAATCGTTGTCGCTACTATTTGAAAATAAAGGGGCTATACTGTTGTAGTATCATAAACGACATCGAGGGATCCGTATACCTGATTTTTGATTTGTCGAGTATAGATGGCTCTCTGGTCGAAACCAGGTATGTGAAAAAAATGATAGTTAGGGATATGCGAATTGGTTACCACAGTTCACAATCAGAACGTGTATTTATTCTGAAGAAATAGTTACGTTTTACTGTTTTAAACTACGTATTTGCAATCAAAACCAAGACACTAGTTACTTTAGTACTAGCCCTAAAAATCCAAGTTAAAGATTATCATTAGACTTGGATGACTTTTACTGTAATGATTGGTTTTAATAAATAATCTAATAAAATGTAAAACGTCATTTATATTAATAACTTTTGTTTTACTTTTTAATTACTATCAAATACCACAGATTCCGAATCCATGGATATCTTCGTCTTGAGTTTTTATTAGTCTTACGGTATTTCAAGCTGAATTACTTCCAGCCAAAATCAAGAATTCCAATATTAAAACCAACCAAAGGATTTAATATCCCTGATTGTATTATATTTTTAAACTCTTAGGTACTGACTCTTGACTTGAGTCTATGGGCTTTATGCAAAGTTATGCACTTCCCACATAAAAATCATTAGCGACATCTGTTTGTCTATTCTATTACTGAAACATTTTTAAAATAGCTATAAGAAATATTGAGAAAAAAAATTGGGAAGTACCTTACAGTTAATTCCCTGTCTTTATCATATTCCTAGAAGGATGGATGATGGCAGATGGAGTTTTAAGAAACCTCATTATGTATTTGTAAAGCAAGGGCTAATACATGATTATTCTATTCTAAACACACAAAATAACTAAAAACTACCTGGAAAAGGTAATTGTTCCATAACAGAATCCAAAGCGGTCGGCGGTCAGATAGGACACTCCAAATGATTTCTATTGGTTTTAATCCTATGGCTTCAACTATTTTTCTAGAGAACCCTAATAGTAATTGTGTGATGAGATAGCAACCGTTAGCTCAATAGGAAAGTTCGTACAAAAATAACTTTTTGAAGCTTTAAATTCCTGCCGTTGTGCTTCTTTTACTCTTATTCTCTTTATGTAGACACAACATTTTTCTAGGAAGTTTTGCATAACACAATAGATTAAAGTTATAACAATGGACTTATTTCATTGAGTTTTGCCTATGTTATTAACGTCAAAAACAATTAACTGCAAAATATCAGAAATAGTATTATACAGACAGTATATGCTTGCACGTTGGTGCTTTACTAAACACATTATGAGAAAAATAATTTGTGTTTTATAATAACGCTACAAGGTTTTCGAGGTTCTAAAGGAAGAGAAATATTTTGCATTGTTTCCTATTACGGTTTTGACTTTATATATGTATATTAAAAGCTATTTGAAACAACTGGAGAGCTAACCGATCTAGGAAATACCATTAATGATGTATGTGAAGGCAGGTTTTAATGAGTTTTCATCAGAACAGACAAGTTAACGTGACCCATCTGCGTTGAGTTTATGACCACGCCTCCCCTTAGGGGACAACGAATTGAGTTACGCTCAATTAGCGCGTCAGTTACTTTTGTAACAGCTACCTGTACTCACTGGTAGGAGCAAGGTTGCCTATCCACCCTCTACTAGCTCTCCAGGATAGTGCCGGAGCTATTAATGTGCTTACCCGTCGGGGTCCGTCTCCTCGATGATAAAGTCCCGTCTTACTCTACCTAAAAGTAGAGATCCGGCCAATACCAACTAGGTGTGGTTGTTTTATATGCGAGAGGCTCTGTATTCGCATCAACACCCCTTATAAAGTGTACCCTGGAGTAGCCTTCCTGGAATCAGCCATACCTATAGATCTTCAGCCACCGAAGTGACTTAAACTATTGGTCCATCGCAAAGTTGCCTTCGCGCCATCCAATCCACAGTGCAATGCTATTACCTAGGAGAGGGACCACTGGGATTAAGATCCTAAGTTGGAATTTCGCACACATATTTAAACGATATGCAACTGTATGTCATTTTTTTCAAAATTCTTAATTATATGTTTTTTGAAAAATCCAAGCTCGAAAACTTCAAAGGCCGAAATAAAAAACGGGTTCATCTTAAAGTATGTCATCATTTTAAAGCCCAAAATCAATCAAACAGTTCTTGTTTGATTCCTTTATCTTGTTTATATCAAAAGTTGTAAAGGAAAACATAAACGCCAACATGGTCAAAATCCCTCATTTTTGTATACTTTAGAAGGGTGTAACTCAAGAACCACTTACATAAAAAATAGAATATTTTAGATTTTTGCTTATCTTTGGGAGTATGGCAATGTATCACTAAGCATGTTGAATACTACATCCAGGGCTAAAACGTAATGTCTTATCTATGTGCAATATATGGATAGTTTAGTCTAATCCACCTCCCTCCCCATGGATGGTTTACAGGTTACAGTCCACTTTTTGTAGTGTAATCAGATTGCGAGAATCAGCTTAAAAAATATATTACCTACGAGGTTATCTGTGCAATCATAGGACTATACACTAGTCTGATTCCAAATATTAAATTCTTGAACTTGTACTTCAGCTTCTGGTTAAAAATTGCCTATTAATCGCTTGGACTGCGTATTTATGTTTAATCTCGGCTTTTACTCACTACAGAATACGATTGATGATGCATAAATACTAAACTGTCTTGGCATCCGGTGGACATTTTATGGTTCTGGGCTCTCCTAACAAGATAATAATACGTCTATTAAATTTTTTGATTTATATTACTATCAAGGGAAGGAGGTGGATGAATGTTAGTTGCTCTGTTTATTGTCTCTAATATTGGAATCCACTCTCTTTAACCAAGAGATACTAACATGTGGTATCTTCAAAGAGATTAGAAATCAACGTTATTTAGAACAAAATAGGTATTTGCAAGTATGTGCCAAATACCTGCGAGGGCTTCCTAATTTGTTTTCATACAACTTGTTATAATCCTACAAGTCTGCTTCAAGCTGATCGACTTTTTTTAGGCCTTGCTTCCCATTTTCTGTTATTCAATTTTTAACTTCAACCAGTTGTTTCTGGTTGCTATTTTTCTTTATTTTCCCGCAGATCGATGACCTATGTAGCGTGCTGCCCAAGTACTTTGCTTGATCTGTATGTTCCAAAGGGTTTCATTCCCTGACAACTTTCAACTATCTCTCCGTATGGCCTTTATAGAGATGTGTTATACTCAAACTCCGATTTTGATTACCCACAACGCGTTGTGGACCTATCGAAATACCCACAACGCGACGTGGGCATTTGTTTTCGGTCATTGTCCGAAATGGAATACCCACAACGCGTTGTGGGTAAACGCAATTGTTTAATAGCAGATTTAGAGTACTACTTCGGTCTTTGTGCAAAGTGGTTTTACCCACAACGCTTTTGACGAAAACGCGTTGTGGATATTTTGTGTTTGCTCAAAGATCGAAAAGGAATGTTGTTATTTTTTTAAGGAAAAGTGGTATTTTTAAATGAAAAATCCATTTTGTGTTCTATCGAAAACTTGTAATAATAATATTAGTATGGAATTTACGTTTATAGTTTTACATATCTTAAGTAAGCCTGACCTACTTATTGGCACAATTGGTGTTACTGTGGCATTTCGAATTGCATTTTAAAACAGTTGCATGATTCAGCTTTTTCATTGGCCTCGGATACTTCTGTGATGATTTCTCCACACCGTTCCTCTGCAATAATAAACGTTCTACCACTATCAACGTTCTTTCCTGATAACAATTGTTGTAGAAAGAAATTATTTATAACATATAAATAATTTCTTTCATTCTTCACGAAATTAAAACCACACCGACCCTTTAGTCAAAGGCGTTGGTCCACAACGCGTTGTGGGTAAAACCACTTTGCACAAATACCGAAGTAAGACTCTAAATCGGCTATTGAGTAATTTCGTTTACCCACAACGCGTTGTGGATATTTCGTTTCGGACAATGACCGAATAAAAATACGCACGTCGCGTTGTGGGTATTTTGATAGGTCGTGGGTAATAAATTTGGTCATTGACCGAAATGAGGATTTGAGTTTGAGTATAACATATATATTAAAAAGTAATGGTACCAGCACACTTCCCAATTTTCCTTATGAGGAAATAACCAATCCACAATCATACAGAATGCACTACATTTGTAATGCTATTAAGCTGTGAAAATTCATTAGAAAATTAATTTTTAATTGCTGTAGCTTTCATTGAATTTTTATTAATTGTTACGAAGTCGTGTCTCAATCACTCTATGCGCAAGAGTTATTATTAAATGCTTCAGAAGACTTGGGGTACTCCGCAATATATTACTTAGAGAAAGGTCAGAGAATATCATCAAAACCAGCTATTACGTAAATGTTCTGGAAACATTTCACAAAACAAATGTTGTGGATAATTTAGTGACATAACGAATTGCATTTATGTATCTTGATAGGACATCTCGTTTTAAGTTATGACCCATTTTAAAGGAAAGATTCCAAGAAGTTTAAACTTCTATTAAGTAGTATAGCGTTGTAAAAATGTATAAACATCATCATATCCTGTGTCAATCATACATAGCTACCTAAGATTTGATTACAAAAAGGCAATGCTAGATTGATTCTACACTAACATGTGCAACTATTTCAAAAACCAATTATTAAACTCGCGCGCACACCAAATATTTTTTATGTCACGCTATTCTCGGATATTTCAATGAATATGGATTTTGGACTCATTCTTTTACACATGAAGAAATGTGTAAAATGAGCCCCACCCCGCAAGTAGCATCTGATCCGCAACTCCGGTCTTTGATCTTGGGAAGGGGGTCAGAAAACAAACGTTTTTTTATCACCTTTATCCATTCACTGGGCAATTGGGAGTTGTGGAGGGGGTTGCTGCGGGTTGTGCGCAGTTTGGCAACTCCGGAAGAACCTGAACATGAACATGAACCCGGATGTGCCTTTGCTATTCCATCATTATCTCCATTTGAATCTGGGCTACCATTAACTACTATTCGCGACACCAGATGACTCGCTTTAAATTCAATTATTAAATTCACATCAGGCTGAAGAGGAGAAGACTTCTGTAACAAACATGCAGGTGCCTTGAAACAGAAAGTAATGTTGAAGATTCAAATGATTCTATCAGATTTTAGGTTAAGATTTCTAATGCGATCATTAAAAGAAAACCTTATTATTTCTTGCAAAAATTTGGCAACATTGACCGTGTGAATGCAGTACAGGTTCAATATGTAACAGGTTTTAGTCAACACTGGTATCAAGAATTGTAGGGCTTTCCCAAATATGCCCAGTTACTGATATAATTGTCGTCAGTGCCATCCCCGCTTTCTTCTTTCTTATTTTTTAATTTCTTGTGACACCTAGAATTCAGTAGTTATTACTACAAAGTTTTTGATTAATTATGAATACGTTGATCATTACCTGGTTTCTCAAATTATGCGCTTTTCGTTGTACTTCTTGAGAAGTACAATTAAATTTTATCGCAATTTCCTGGAATATTTTATTTTTCTTTTTTCCATTGCGATACTTCGCACTTTTGGTATTCCATAGAATGGAATATTCCTCATACTATTGTAATTAATTCTATAGTATCTTCTTTTGTTCAGTCATGATTATTATTCTTCCGCTCCATGACTTCTCGTCTGAGACTACTAACACAATTATTCCAAACTTGTTCGTATTGCGACAGTAGCAATCCGCAAGTGAAATTCTGCGTGATAATTTGAGAGCAACTCTCAACATGTCCGCTGTCTGATAGCTTACCCGCGCTCTCTGACAGTTGCTCTCAAAAGTTCGTCGATTTGAGAGAAAAGCTCTCTAGAGTATTTCTCTCAAATGGACATGTAGCTTAAGCTTTCCTTCTCTGCATATACGCGTAAGAATCAAATACATTGGATTTCTTACTTTCTTTATTAAATAAAATGATCTCTAGTTAAGTTGTATGCACTATATAGTTTTAATTCTGCAGATTAATATTTTCAATGCTTACGTATTGACGTTCATGACAACAGAGCATGAATGTTTCTCATTGTCATATACCTAAATTGGCTTTTCCAGAATGGACTAATAATTGATGAAACTATATCTTTTAATCTATGGATCTGTGTTCAGTCACTCAGTTTTACTGTTGATTTATCCTTCTGCTACTGTCTGATTGAATAGAAAAATCTTGACATTTCTTTTTTTAAATTTTGGATTTGGCGGTTTTCATGTTAGTTTCTCATGGGCTCTTATGAAACTGAAATGATTTTGACGTACTTTTAGGTTTTATCGAACACTACCGTTGGTATCTATCAGCAGCGTGCGGTGCATACGAAACAGTAGAAGCACTCGTGATACGACGCACAGTGATCGAAATTGCTCAATTAGCCGCTACTTCGTCCAAAAATTCATATTTCAGAAATAAACATTTTATGTAAAAATTATATTCTTAACATCTTAAATCACCCTTTACAAGCATATATTTTTCTTAGAATGACGTAGTTGCATCGGTATTATAAACAAAAGATGGCTATGTTAAAACTTGGAGCCTTGTTACTTGTCAGCTGCTGTTTTTACGGCTTAGCATTTTCAGTGATTGTTCAGCCACTCGTTATTATAATTTAAAAATTAATAATAGATATTGCATTTGAAGGTATGTAGACAATATAAGAAACATAAAAACACATATATAAATTATAACCCAAGTGTATTTTGGAAAATCATTCGTTATCTTGTTAGAAAAACAATATCTTAATTATCTTGTTCTTTAGATAGAGTTATATTGTTTAGCTCACGAATGCACGAAATAAATTATATCACTATAGATAGGGTATTTAATGAGCTTTCTGAATATATACAATTTATAACCATAAAGAACCATATAGGTAAGAATATCTTATTTCAGTAAGCGCGGATCCGGTCACCAGGAGAGAATTGTTTGAAGTATGTCGAACTGATACAGATAAAACAAAGAAAAAAACAATGCTTTATACGTTTTTACTAAACATACTTGGTTTACAAGAGTGTAAAGAAAATATCACCGATAAATTAATGCAAACAATTGATATTATAGCTAAACAGTTTCTTGATCAATGGAAGAAATTTCAAAAACATTTAACATAGTTGGGTGGTCATTTTAATTATAGCCAAGATATTTTAGAAACGCATGATAGTGGATCTTCATCACTGAATATGATGAAGCTTCAGTTAGTACTACAGACGTTCGCATAAGAAACCATTTAAAGAATGTTCTGAACGAATGAAAAGGAGGCGTGTAACAGCATTTACTGAAATACAGTACTAAAGAACTTCTTGTTGCGGCTCAATCAAAATTGTACTCTAAAGGAAAAACGTGCTGTTGCTGGAATAATTAAACAAATTCTGGAATCTCCTGAAGAAGCCGTTAGTTTAAAAAAAGTAATTTGAAAAACCTCTCAAATTATCTCTCGAAAGGGCCTTAACATCTTCCGTACAGAATCATCTAACCAGACATCAGGATATATCCTGATGTCTGGTTAGATGATTCTGCACATGTTCTGTGCAATTCTTTATTTCTTTATGTATTTCTATGGAAATACATAAAGAAACAAAGAATTGCAAAGCCGATGTGTACTCTTCGTATGATTTAGTTTTATCTGTGAAGAAAGACTGTTGATAAAAAGAGAAAGAAGGGAAACAAGAGAAAGACTGTTCCGTGATTAAAATTACAGAAGGTTAAGCAGAAATTGCATTAAAAAACAAAATGGGCTTGTTGGCTAACACCGAAACCCGGATTTGGGACGGCGAATGATGGTAACACTGCTCGTAGATTTTTTACAGATCAAAAATTAACTTCCGAAACTACTGGTATTGATGAGGAGGTAATAACCAGACTTACTGTAATTCTAAAAACTATTTCTTATGAATTTAAGATACATTCTGATAGATTTAAACAATACGCCTTAGACACTGCTAAGTTATACATAGAGAGGTATGACTGGTACTATATGCCCATAACAATGAACAACATTCTAATTCATCGCAGTGACATAATCAAATCATGTGTAGTTCCAATAGGACAATTGTTGGAAGAAGGTGTAGAAGTCAGACACACAGACTCCAAACGTTTCAGAGAGTCATAAACTAGCATAATTTCTAGAAAGGCACCTATGGAATATTTAATATACATGCTATTAATTACATCAGATCCCTTAATTAATTCATATAGAAAGCTTCCTGATAAACCCAAAGGATCATTATCAAAAAAAGTAATTAATTTATTAGATTCTATTACCGGAAGTACTTTAGTAGTTAATTCGGAATTGGAAGATTCAGACAGTGATTCGTTTATGTCGTAAATTTTGATTTGGAATTTGACTTTAATTTGATATTTTCTTAACAATTAACAGTATTTCTAATGTTAGTTTCGAAGTTGTTGCGCTTCTAGTTTAATGAGTTATTGTATCTTGTAAATTTATTATTATATTTTTTATATTTCAGATGTTATTATATTTTGAGTAATATTTAATTAATAATATGTTAATTTGAAAATAATTTTATAAAATTAACACATGCTCTCTATCTGGAATGCTAGGTTTCGTCTAAATACGCCGTTTCGATCACTGTGCGACGTACACATTGCGTACGAGCGTGATAGCGCATACGTCGTATTGCGACTGCTTCCACTGTTTCGTATGCACCGCACGCTACTGGTATACAGTGTGTCCATTATGTATGGAATATAGTATATATCTCGGTAAATATCGACTTTATAAAAAAATTTGTTATATAAAAGTTGTTTAACATTTTATTTTCCATAATAAGATAGCATTCAATTGTTTTTATTTCAGAAAACAAATGAGTAATGAATAACACTTTAATTTTTTTAAATGCAATGTACCCTTTCATTAGGCTCATTTGATAGAGATTTTTTTTCTCTTTTCGATGACCTAAAATCTTAGTACCCTTATATCAGAAAATTTTTGAAAAAATGTCAAAAATGTTTATTAAGTTAATTTCACCAATAACATAAATCTAGATATCCGAGATCGTAAAGTATCTCCGAATTATTACCCTAAAATAAACAGATGTGCATCTACATAATGTACAAAACAAAACAAATGAACAAAAAACAAAATAAAACAAATGAACAGAAAATTATGTACGTCTCTTATAAAGCTTGAAGACAAAACGAAATTAGCAATAAAATGGTTTTCATGGCAATAAGTGTTCAAAATGTTCACCATTAACTGCAAGGCAGTGGCCCAATCGATCACGAAAAGCTTCAAGCGATCTGGGAGAAATTGCTGCAGCTTCATTTTGTATTCGTTGCTCTAATTCAGCCAGATTCTGGGGTCGGTTTGTATACACTTTTGATTTTAAATATCCCCAGAAGAAGAAATCGCAAGGTGTAAGATCCGGAGATCGGGAGGCCATTCCACAGATTCTCTTCTGCCTATCCAACGGGCCGGAAATACCACATTTAAATATAGGCGTACATCTAAATGATAGTGGGGCATTTCTCCATCTTGTTGAAACCAAAGATCATCAAGATTTGCTTGGCAAGCTGGGATAATTTGCTGTTGCAATAATTGCAAATAATGGTCACCAGTTAGAGTACCACGAATAAAGAAAGGTCCAATTATGTGATCTGCACAAATTCCCACCCGCACGTTTAATTTTTGTGGTGTTTGGGTATGATTCTGGATCATCCAATGGGGATTTTCAGCGGCCCAATATCGACAATTATGCCTATTTACATTTCCATTTAAACAAAACGTAGCCTCGTCAGAAAAAACAATATTATTAAGAAAATTTGGATTGTTGTTGATTCGCTCCATCATAAATTCACAAAATTCAACACGTTGATCGTAGTCATCTTCGGATAATTCTTGCAATAAAGTCGGTTTGTACGGATGTAATTTTTCTGAATGTAATATTTTCTGTATTGAACCTTTACTTACGGCATGGTTTAAACTTAACTGACGAGTTGAAATGTTTGGATTTTCTTCGATTTCTATTAAAACATCGAGCTTTTTATCTTCATTTGTCGCAGACCTCTGCTGACCAGTCTTCACCAGATCTTTAACATTACCAGTTTCCCTAAACCGTTTCAAGGTTTTGCTAACTACTGACTGGGTGATTGGTTCTCGATGTGGATAACGCTCATTAAAAATTTCACATACTTCTAATTGTGTTTGTTTGCGATCCCCATAACCGACCATAATTAAAATTTCTATACGTTCAGTTCCTGTTAAATGAACCATTTTTATTTTTCCATGTACCAACAACTTAATTAAATAAACAAACTTCTGTCACAATAAAAGCCTACAATCAATTGTTAAGACAAATGAAAGGAATCTCGGATATCTAGATTCATGTTATTGGTGAAATTAACTTAATAAACATTTTTTACGTTTTTTTCAGAAATTTTCTGATATAAGGGTACTAAGATTTTAGGTCATCGAAAAGAGAAAAAAAATCTCTATCAAATGAGCCTAATGAAAGGGTACATTGCATTTAAAAAAATTAAAGTGTTATTCATTACTCATTTGTTTTCTGAAATAAAAACAATTGAATGCTATCTTATTATGGAAAATAAAATGTTAAACAACTTTTATATAACAAATTTTTTTATAAAGTCGATATTTACCAAGATATATACTATATTCCATACATAATGGGCACCCTGTATATGTACCTATATGAATACTAGAAGTAGGAAAATGACTGTTAATGGTTCGGGTACACAGTAAAAGATTTAGTGTAAAATTCGACCACTAGACCACTCCAAAAAGTGTGTGTATAGGTCCAATACATTTAGAGTAAAATATTTTATCTGTACCTTCGTGTAGACTATGTTAACTTCAATATAATGTTAGTGTAAATTTATTATACTCTAAAACAATTATATTCTGAATCATTTATCATCATTTATGGTAACTTTTTTACTCTAAAACATTTAAATTTCGAATCGTTTCGGAGTAAGATTTTACTCTTGACTTTTGAATCTTTTATTCTATATGGGAAGAATATTGCCTATTTAGAGTGGGTTGTTATAAAACCATTGTATAATTTGTTTTCTATTTAGATTAAAATTTAGAGTGAAAGTAGTGTAGTCTTCCAAGGTCAAGGTCAATAATAAAATGTATTTATTGCAATGCAAACATACATAAAAAGTATATATCTATATACAATTGAAACATAGAACGTATTTAAAAAAACATATATACTAGCCTAGTTGAGACACTTCTATTTTGGTTAAAGGACACCCCGGTGCTTTTACTTCGAAATTGTTTTCCTTGGTCCATAGTGTGGTTGTTAATTGCTGCTAGGGTGAACTTCTGTCCGAGCTCCATGCCAACTCTCTTTTATAAGTTTCCAAGTGCTCTCGTCTTACTTATCATAAGTAACACTAATTACTAAAATTATAAAATAATACATGTATTAAAATGTTTAAAATGTAAAATTGTTTTAAGTTACCTTATATTAATTATTAAAACAAACTGCGAAGTTTTACATTCACCCGCAATAAAAAGACGTAAATATATTTGCACTAACAGGTCTCTAGTTATTAAAAACTTTTCAATTTGAAAAGTTACTAAAATTAGCGAGAATCTTAAAAAAATACAAATGTAAACTTAATGTAGATACTGTTATTTATGTACAGATAACTGTTTTTGGTCTAGTCAACATAATTTTGATCTCTATAGTTTTGCTTAGTTGTTCATTACGTTTTAATTTATACAGCTACTTTAAGTTATTCAAGATTTGTAAAATTCTGAAATTCCCACAAGTTTTAGTAACTTTGGAAATTGCGAAGTTTTAACAGTTATAACTACTCGAAGTCAAATACAGTGTCGTTATTGCGCTGTCAAGTGTATGGTGCCAATTCATTTTATTTACTCTAACTAGAGTAACGTGAACACTAACAAATATTTTTTTACTAATTTAGATCACTTGTTAACGGCTTTTCTTTTCCTAAAAAAAATAAAATTAGAGTGGATTTTGTTATACTTTTAAAGTAGAATACTATTAGATTGAATATTCAATCTATATAGAGTTAATTAATAATATAGAGTGAAAATAGATTTCAGTAGTGAAGATTGTTTTTGCTGCCAGCATAGAGCGAAAAAAAAGTTTTTCTACTGTAAATTTTAACTCTAAAACCTTTACCCAGTAGCACTCTAAAAATTGTTCACAGGGTTAATTTTAACGGTAACGGCATATAGAATAATTGTAAAGTATATATTGACCTGCGTTTAATTTTAAATAAAAGTGGACTTGTACTGTTACCAAAAAGCAATTATTACGAGGTTGTTTAATTTCTGTGTAAGATGTTTGAGGAAAAACGACATTTTATTAAATACGGTGTCTGTGCTTCATTTCAATAAATTTCAGCTCTCAGCAGCACAAAGGTCTTTTTCCTGTTATTTTTTGGAATTTCATAATTTAACCAAGCGTATGTTTTAGAAGCGCGCAATGAATTTAACAATAATTAATTTTGTGAAACAGTTAATTAAAACAGTTTCATTTTTGCGACAAACAGAACAAATAACGAAATGTACGCGGTGCAATTGCTTCCAGCAAAATATCCGCTTTTTGTTTGTTCTCTTCTAAATTAAATGTAAAATGTACACCATGTTTAATAATTGTTTTTAAGCAACAATTTGAAAATAACGTTTCGCAAACTCTATCGGGTCAACTCTTGATTTAAAAACTGCATTCCTAGTCGTCGTTGCTATCTCCCAGTTGGGGTCCCTGACCGGCCCTACAACGAATACCTACTATTCCATATAGAAGGCTCAGAAATGTATACTACATATTGTGTGTTCAGTTTGGTGTATGATATTTAGAAAAAGGTCACTAATATCGAATATGTGCATACGTACTAATGTTGATTGGTAAATTTAAATTATATACCTAAGGTTTTAATAGAATAAACAAGCTGTTACCGTGCAACAACAATCGTTAAAATAATACGTTAATTATACTTATTTTAATGATTTACCAACATTATACAGGAGACTTTGCTACTAAACTACAAACATAATAATTGTTATGGATAACTTATTTAGATGCAATCTAAGTTTAGTAATTTAATTAACAAATATCAGCTGCAACCGAATAGTATAATTATTTTAGGTTACTAACAGTAGAACAGCAACAAGTATGAAGCTCCAATTAAATGAAACAGCTTTTAAAGTCATCAAATGTGATGTGTATTCTCATATACAGAATTATATTTTAAGATAAGTTTATCTGCAATAGTTTCCATATACTATCCATTTTTTTTCTAGAGTCCTTTGACTTTTATACCGTATTGCTCGAAAACTATTGAACCAAATTAAATATTTTAAAAACGAGAAAATAGTAAATTTATTTCTACATGTAACAGTAAAATATCATATTTCTAACTGGTATACTTTTATTTTTATCGGACGATACATAATAAAAGGTACCCATTTTTAGGGACAATTTCATTGAGAGTAAGTTAAATAATTTTTTCTCAGAATGTATATCTCATATATCTATGAGATTTTTGTAGGGGTTAGAAAGAAACCTTGCGGATGTTATCCTATTAATTTTCGGACAAAAAAGTATTTTATTTAAGATATATATGAAAAATAGCGAACTATGCGTTCGTGTTTATTAATGGAGATAGCGTCAAATTTTTTTCGCTAAATTAACACTTTTCATATGTAGACATTATTTTATTTAAAAAGATTTTCTGAATTTTAACCATAAAAGTGCAATAACAAAAAAAAGACGGTTCTTGTCGAAACCGCTTGTCATCAAAAATCGATTTTTTGTTTCCGCATTTTTATTATTAAAATTAGGAACATTTTTTTGAAAATAATAATGTCTACACACGTAAACTGTTGATTTAGCGGAAAAAATTGACGCTATCTCTATTAATATACAAGAACGCATAGTTTGCTATTTTTCCACATTAATCTTAAATAAAACGCTTTTTTGTCTGAAAATTATTAGCATAAGAACCGCAAGGTTTCTTTCAAAATCATACAAAAATTTCATAGATATATAACATATACTTTCTGAGAAAAAAATTAGTGAACTTACGTTCAATGAAATTGTGCCTAAAAATGGGTACCTTTTATTGCGTATCGTCCGATAAAAACAAAAGTATACCAGTTAGAAATATAACATTTTACTGTAGTATGTAGAAATGAATTTACTATTTGCTCGTTTTAAAATATTTAATTCGGTTCAGTAGTTCCCGAGCAATACGCTTTTAAAGTCAGAGGACTCTAGAAAAAAAAAAGGATAGTAGTCTTCCCCTTTATTACAAATACACTCTGTATAAAACTTATGATTTGTTCTTCAAGTCATACTCACTGAATCAATCACTGATGATAAACCATACCGCATCAACACTGGCCTTAAACTTACGTTTTAAATTTATTTTTTAACAGTGCTTTTGATTTAATTTTTTGCCTTGAAGATAAAACAGTTTTATTAAAAGACAACTATCGAAGTTCTAGCCAATGAAATAGTCTTTCGCCTAGTGATGCACCGAAGTGGCTTTTGGTCGAATCACCGAATATTCGGCCATTAAAATTTGCCGAAGCGCCGAATATTCGGCCGAAGCAAAATAGAAATTTGAGTTTGATTAGTTTTATTGAATGCAAAATTATGCCACAAAAAGAAAACATTGGTGTCCGAAAAATAGGTTTTCTACTACGCATTTTGCTATAATAAAATAATACCAAATTAATAAAAAAATAAATAGTATCGGATTATAAAAAACACGATGTCAAACACTTAATTAAAAATGCTTATTAAAAAACTACAACGTAATATAATAAATAGCATTAAAAATATTTTAGTATTTGAAACTTAATTTAAGAAGATTGTGGTCGATAAAAAGTAGATTTTCGCCATTTCCGGGAACAATCTAAGTCGAGCACGTGATCGCCGCGTGATTCGCGATGTATTTTGCATTTTCATCCTCGTTATTTCTTTAGCCCAGATTCTTCAATTTATTGTTGAACTTCTAGTCAGAACAATATATGTACGCTCCCTTTGCGTCATCATCTAGACAGGACTTAAATACAGACAGGAAAATAAATGCTTGAAATGCTAAAAATTAAATAAATGCTGCTACATATTTTAAAAATTAATTTTTAATTAATTTTTTTGTTAAACTGGGTAAGCGCTAAATAATAAGTTTTTTTAGTTAAAATGCACTCAAATAAGTCAGTTTTTAACAGAAAAAATTAAAAAAATCCGCTTCGGCTAGCCGAATACCGAATCGTTCACTCTGCTTCTGCCTAAACCGAATCTGTTAAAAATTGGCCTAATCTACCGAATACCGAAGCAAAACCGAAGCTTTGGTGCATCTCTACTTTCTGAAACTTTTTTGCTAACAATGGAACGATAATTATGAAGCACCAATTTCAATGGATCTTCATCTACAAATATCCATGGAATGTATAAAATAATAAAACTAATTATAAAACTTTGTTTAAATCTACCCTAACCTTTTGCTTATGAAGTGATCGAACGTGAGTTGTATTCTCGTCCACAGATTTATTTGTTTAAATATTGTATCTGCTGCAGTCTTCCATATAGCCCTCCCTCGTATTACAAATACACTCTGTATACAGTTTATGATTTGTTCAAACCGCTTAGACAGTGGATCTTATTGTCTTCATGGAATAGTTGAAGTTTGAGGGTCTGCTAAGGGTACTCGATAGATTGCTTGGGCTATTTTTAGCAATAGCATTCATTCACTGTCTAACTGATACAGGCAACCTTTTGCGCAAATACAAGTCTTAGGCTATACTTAACCTATGTATATGACCCATTAAAAGTGTTACCGCTGCAGAACGAATAAGCATTAACAAACCAAAGAGAAAGAACAAAGATAACGAATGGAAACAATGCACTGTTGTCAGAATGTCGAGAATTAAGTACTTTTGACGCTATATAGAGCCTCTCACATTAATCACGAACAAGTATCTATTCTAGAGGTATATCTCGCAACTACAGGACAGGACATAAAGCGTAATTTTAACGCAGGACATATTAGTGGAGATATTTTATTAATAAAGGTTTTATAATTAAATGAACCATACTTAATACCTACATGTACTTAGGTATACAAAAGATAACTAAATACAGGGTGACCCAGAGGTGCGTACAAGCTCCATAACTTTGTTTCTATCCAAGCTATCGAGTTGATCTTTTTTTTCAACGATAGAGCCGACAATGCGGCGCATTCTAAAAATATTTCTATTTATATACAGCATGTTCCAAAATAAAATACACAAATAGATTCTGTTTTTTTAAATGGTAACCCCCCATTTTTGTTACATTTTTGGATTTGCCACTAGATTTTGGATATAATGCATCCAGTTTTTTAGACCTATCTGCAATAGTTTTTGACTTATGTCATTTTAATGTGTCAAACTGGTGTCGTGCATAGACCCATAGAAAAATTCATAACTTCAAAACCATTCACAATTAATTAACCAACTTTTTTCTAGTCGATTCCTTAAACTTTAGCGCATCTTTCGAGATCTAGGCGAACTCGTAGGCGACATTTCAACGCCTACTACGATTTTTTGAAAATGGCAAATTACAAATATCAATAACTCGATTTTTTCCAATTGAACGCCCTATATTTTATTGCACCATTGCATGGCATTTTTTAAGAGCTTTTTGCCAATATAAGGTTTGTAGGGTCTACCTTGTAACATTACCGAGATTTGTTTCAAAATAAGAATTATTGATGGTTTTTCGAAAAAAAAAAAGGAATCGAGTAGGCCGCTGTCATAAAATTTGACACATCCGTGTAATTTCAATAATTGTACACGTCTAAATGTTGATAATGAATTTCACTCGCGAAGAATTAGTGAATATGGTCTACTTTATTGGCGAAGCTGACAGAAATCCTTTATTAGCAACCAGAATCTACCATCAAAAATACCCAGAAGCAAGAACTCCACAGGCGTCTTTATTCGAAAAGTTAAGAGATCGGTTTGAACTTACTGGTAGTGTGTCTTATACCAAAAAGGAAATTGCTGGTGGTCGAGTCACTGAGGAAAATGAGTTGCAAGTTTTATTGATGCTACAGGAAAATCCTCACTTAAGCACTAGGGAAGTAGCAGCCGAAACGGGTATTTCTCAAAGTAGTGTGAACAGAATAATATTGAAATATAAGTTTCACCCTTATCATCTGAACCTACATCAAAAATTGTATGGCGACGATTTTGTGATTAGAGTTGCGTTTTGTATTCAAATGAATGGCTTAATTGAGGAGGATTTTAATACTTTAAACAAAATTCTGTTTTCTGATGAATCAACGTTTAAGAGCAACGGGTCGGTCAACCAACATAATATGCATTATTATGCAACCGAAAATCCTCATTTAATGAGGACTGTTGATCACCAAAATCGATGTCGCTTAATGTTTGGGGAGGAATTATTGGAATCACACTATTGGTCCCTACTTTTTCGACAATGTCCTGAATGGTGAAAGGTATTTACATTTTCTTGGCGAAGATCTTCCCAGAATGTTAGAAGAAGTGGATCTGGACACCAGAAGGACCATGTGGTTGCAGCACGATGGTACTCCAGTGCATAACCACAGGATAGTGCGAGAATTTCTAGAGATCAATCCTATCCTAACCGTTGGATAGGCAGAGGACGTACTATTCCTTGGCCCGCGCGATCCCCAGACCTTACTCCTATAGATTTCTTTCTTTGGGGGTACGTGAAGGAAAGGGTTTTCAGAGATCGCCCAACAACTGCAGATGATATGAAAAACAGGATCACGGAAGCCTTCCGTTCAGTTGATGGAGCAATGCTTGCGAGAGTTCAGGGCTCATTTACTAGAAGACTAGCAACTTGTGTGGTACATGATGGTGACCTATTTGAGCATTTGTTATAAGTAGCCTTTCTTAAAAAATTTTACATTGTTTCCTATTAATCATCCTTTCCTGTTCTTGTAAAGATTACTAATAAATAATTGTTTCCTTGGTGATGTACTCCTGTTTCTATTACAATTTATATTTTTTAAACATAGTTCTTTTTAGAATTGTATGGATGTGTCAAATTTTATGACAGCGGCCTACTCGATTCCTCTTTTTTTTCGAAAAACCATCAATAATTCTTATTTTGCAACAAGTCTACTAATTGCACTAATTGAGTTTATTAAGAATACGTAAATAAAAATAACATTTATTGAAAAATAAAAAAATGCAAACCACGTCTGTTCGTGATAAAGTGCATATGTACTTACAAACAACCAACCAATTTAACCTAATGCTTTTAATTGATTATTTTCAAATGCAATATAGAGTATATTGCATTTTAATTTAATAGTACTGTATATGAATTGATAGAGACTCCAAAGCTGAATCATACAAAACATAAATATACAGTGTTCCTTTTGAAAAATATGATTTCTATGTTTGAAGATTGATATGTTTGGTCTAGTGGTTTGAACATTCTGTATATTTATTCAACAATCGATCTATGAAAAGACGTTGATTTATTTATATTTATAAGCATCGTGTTTTATTATAAATAGTTAACTGTAACTTGCAGTGTGTAATAAATATATTTTTTAAAACATTGCATTTTTAAAAGAAAATTTGCAAAACTGTGCCGAATTTCGGGACGTATGTATTTACCAAGAATACTTACAAATAAAGTGTAAAATCAAAACTCGTAAAAATATACAGGGTGGTCTATTTAAATAAAAATGTTAAAAGCAGCTGTAGTAAAATGATTCACCCTGTATATACAAAAAACAAAGTGGAGATTTTCCTAGATTATTCTTCCTTTTTTTTATTCTCTAACTTCATACACTTTTTTTTTGTATATTAATTATTATTAGCTTCAAATAACCGATACCTAGACTCTCAAATATGGTATATAAAATTCATTATATGGAGTTAGTATTTTTAGTTCACAAATATTTCAGTATGAAAATGGGTGAATCGCCAAATGCGAAGTGGGAACTGTATTTTGTATGTGATAGAGCAGGTAGAACATCATTAAATGCGTAAATACATACAACTGGAGCTTGGGTGGTACCTTACTGCAATTGCCTAAATTTGGTATAGATATAGCTTTTAAGTAAAGCTATGAACTATCCTATGTTAGTTGCATGTGTATTCTTGAGGTAGAGACTTCCACAAGTAAAAGACAAGAAAACGCGACATATACGAAATTAGCGCAAATTTAGTGAAAATGGCGATTGACAATCAGACATCTGACTGATGTTATTAATGCCCATTTGGAGGAAGGTCGGTTCCCCTAGTTGACTTAAAATTACCTAAAGTAACAACCCCTGTTTTTAAATCTGCCGACCATTTACCGGAAACAAACTATCGGCGACTCTAAATAGTCCCAATATTCTCAAAGGTTTTGAAAATTGCCTTGGTCAATAAAATAACAAACATTTGACCAAATCAATCATCTTACGATTGCCCAATTTGGTTGTTGTCAGTGGCACAATTGTTGGACAGTAGATGTAGAAACCTACAGCGATCTACTCCCAACCACACAAGGAGTGCCTCAAGGCTTACTTACAGGTCCACTTCTTTTTCTAATTACTATAAACGATTTGTTTAATAATCTGAACTGTTCATCAATACTAAATATATGCTGATGATACTATTTTAAAAAATAGTAAGGTTATGACACTTTCTTTTATTTTCCAGTCTTTATGTTATATCAAACTTCATCATACACATCATGTTGTGCATGTAGAAATTTATCAACATAAAACCAAGATAACTTTTTAATACCTTATGCTCCACTAAAGAAAACTACAGCTCGACACCTCGGTTTAAAGTCTTTAATATTTTCCTAAAAATATTCAAAAAAATTTCCTATGCTGGAGTTTAAAATGGTATTAAAATAATAACTAATTAATAATTGCCTATACAATATAAATGAGTTTTTTCAGATAAATTGCTAATCTCTATGGTACCTGGTAGCACCTTTGTTCATAGTCTTTGTATTTTATTTTATGATGTATTTGCTTTGCACAATCAATTTTGTGATTTACTCTTAATATTATACTGCATTTTATATTTATATATATATTTCCTTTTGATGTGGTCATGTGATTTTGTATCATTATTTGGAGTTAATAAATTACTATTATTATTATTATTATTAAAGTATTCATGTACTTTTGACTTACTATAGAACGTACGAGGTGATGTAGCTATAAGATTTTTAACAATATGAATCTTTTAAACAAAAAACGTTATTTTCCTGAACTTTTTTCTTTAATTAACCTCAAGGATCACCTAAAGTTACGGACAGTACTTTAAGAAAGACTCAGTATTCACTATGATTTTATTTTTTTTTTAATTTTAAAAAACCACTTTAGAAAATCTTGTGGTCTGCAAATTTAATGTGTATGTTCATTTAGATTTATCACTTAGTTTATAAGTTTCCAGTTAGAGGAAGGTAGGACAGCTTGCGGTACTTAATCGTTTTTTAATGTTAAGAATAACATGAATATATGAACTTTTGAAAATATTTAAAAATTAAAAATTGTTAATGTTTAATTGTTAAAATTGATATTAATTAATATTAATTACATATATGATGCAAGAGTTGTTTGTCTTTTTAATCCGATTATACATGTATTATATCGATTACAAAAGCTTCAGTTTCATTATTCACATAATTTACAAATGTGCACTGCCTCATGAATTGTGAGAGCCCACTTATGGCAGGTTGCTGCAGCTAATTTTCTCTTCATTTGACTTTGAATAAAAATGCAGTGCAAACACTGTGCATCATTATTGTCTTCATTGTCACCTGAGGGAGGCTCAGGTTTGGATTTAGAAGTGTTAGACCAATAGCACTCTCAAATTTTTCTTTTTAGGTTCTTTATTTTTCTTCACATACAGTCCTGTATTTCTTGGGGTGGTTAGAAGGAAATCTGACATGTTTCACGGGTTGGGGATGGTTTTAAAAACTGTTTAATGATTCTTGTTGTAAGTCTAGTGTTTTTACTGTTCTGTTCATTTGCAGGCAAAATGTATATGGTGTCAGCTGGCAAGAAGAGCACCACATGTAACTTTGTCCAACCATTTTTATAGGCACAAATTAGACATCATTTGTTAGTTTTTAATACGTTTACACATACATATGTCATGGATAGTTTAGAATTTTAAAATATGTTAAAGTCAACCTCTATTTGATTGGTTTTATAGGAGTGTTTCTGCTGTTGCACACCCTCAGGAATAGAAATATGTTGCAAAAGCTTTATTAACATTTGTCTAATCTTAAAAAAATAACTAAATAAATAAAAAACTAAAAGATTTTAGACCTTCATGATGAATTTATATAATACGAAATATAAAAAATAAACCATTGTTATTACCCAAGTGAAAGAAAAAAAAGAGAAATAGTTAATTAAGGATAGTCAGTAAATAAAAATATAACATGATTAAATTATTTTTACAAGCATAGATTCGCACTTTTTATCATTGATGTTTCTGAACAACTCGAGTGCCTTTTCTAAAGGAATCTGTGACATTTCTCAAAGTATATGATTTGCACGTTTTTTAACGTTGATTTAATTAGTCTTCAAAAGTCAACTATGCAATGTAAAGATCATTTTATTAATAACCATAAAATTTCCCGCTAATAGTTTTTAAAAAACAAATCAGAAGCACAACCGCACTGTGTTGCAGTGGTTGATTAAAGGAGTTTTGCAGTGGTAGAGTCGGTTCTTATCTCGACATGACGTAACACTATCACAGCACCGTGCGAATATTGCACCATAGGGATTAAGCAATGCTGTAGTAGTTTAATATGCTTACTGTATTCTGAGAAATGCAACATACTTACTGTAATTGAAAATATTGTAGCTGCTAAGTTTAGCTTCCCATAACATGAAATTATTGCAACTAGCAAGTAAAAAACTTGCTTGGTGTAATAATATACATACTGGGTTCCAATTAAGAGTTTAAAGTCAGGCGCGGATCCACGGGGGGTGGTGGAATAGGGGGAAACCCCGCAAATTTTTGATATTATATACTTTAGTATTATAGTCAAATAAATTTTGAACGTAAAAGTAGTTAATGTCTATTAATTGTGCAATATATAACAATTATAAATAAATATACATAGGATAAAAACAAATAATGTTTGTTTAATTATTATTTATTTAAAAAAATTATTTTTAAAAATTTCCCCCCCCCCCAAATGATTCTCTGGATTGTCCCTACTAAAGTAGACATTAAGGCTCATATTGCAATGTCAGTTTTGTGTTGATATTACCTAGATTTTTAATTTTTTGTCTTTTTTTTTTCATATTCGATTTGTTTGTGATGGAATTGTTTTAGATTTTTAAAATGCCACAAAAAATGCAATGGCATTAATCAAGTTTCGTTTGTTTCAGTTTGCAAAAGCTTGGATATAAGGAACACAATAGATCAATTTGAAAAACTCCGAAGATGCACAGTGGTAGAAGGATTTGTTCAGATTTTACTCTTCGACAATGTAAATGAAACTTTATTTGCTAACTTAAGTTTTCCAGAACTGACTGAAATTACTGATTATTTGTTACTTTATCGTGTTAATGGACTTCGAAGTCTGGGTCAATTGTTTCCTAATTTAACTGTAATTCGAGGACAGAAGAAGTTTTTTGGCTATGCGTTTGTAGTATTTGAAATGTCTAGTCTTCAAGAAATCGGGCTTTTTTCTTTAACTGATATTACTCAGGGACAAATTCGTATTGACAAAAATCCATCATTGTGCTTTGTAAATTCCATAGACTGGGATCTTATAGCCCATGATAAAGGAGAACATTTTATAAGAAGCATAAAACCTGATAATGAATGTCCCATTTGTCCACCTAATGATACAGGTGATGATGAATCTGGCTCAAATGGTATATCATGTCCATTGGCTACACACAAACCAGGTTCTGAAGATATAAATCAAAAAAGATATCTTTGTTGGAATACCCAACATTGCCAGAAAGTATGTCCAAAAGAGTGTAGTGTGTGTAATAATCGTGATGAGTGCTGTGATGAAAGTTGTTTGGGAGGATGTAAAAAAGATGGTGTTTGTAAAGTCTGTCGTAATTTCACTATTATAGAAAATGGAAAACGTCTGTGTAGAGATAAATGTCCAGATGGATTTTATAAGGTATACTTAAAAGTACATTCCACAATATATCGCATATTTACATATTTTTAAATGTGTAGTATTTAGGAAGGCGTTGCATTAAAAAAGACGATTGTTTAAAATTAAAACGGCCGCTAGATTTACATGGAAGAATTCAGCATGCACATCCTTATAAAATACATGAGGATAGTTGTGTATTAGAATGTCCTGCCAATTACATGGATGATTATTTTAACCATACTTGCACTCCATGTCAAGGTTAGTATGAATTTCTAAATATTTATTAAATGTCATCAGTGGTGGACTGAATTATTCCTTCTCCTCCTTCAACTGAGCACTGCAGTTTTAGTAGATCATCAAATATTTTTTCTCAATATTTATAATAGCCTTTTTTTAAGGCCACCATAAGATCATCCATTTGCTTACATAGCCAGTCCTCCCTGAGAGACATATATTTTGAAACATACTTATAACCGAAATTGAAATAATACTTTGTTTACTTACAGGGAAATGCAAGAAAGAATGTCCTAGTGTTAACATTGACAGTATTGCATCTGCACAACAATTACGAGGATGCACACATATCACTGGCTCATTGGAAATTCAAATTCGAGGAGGCCGTATGTTATTTAACTATTGAAGTAACATGTTAGAAATAATTTTTGTTTTATAGGAAACATAGTTAATGAGCTTGAAAAGAATTTAAATATGATTGAAGAAATAGATGGATATATAAAAATTGTAAGATCGTTTCCTCTTGTGTCTCTCAATTTTCTGAAAAACTTAAAAGTTATTCACGGGGATACATTAGAAAGCCAGAAGTAATACACATATTTTACCTTTATACCACAAAAATTAATTTACTGTTTATTTTATAGATATGTGTTTGTGGTTCTTGATAATCAAAATCTACAGGATCTATGGGATTGGAAAGATCGAACTCTACATATTGAAAAGGGAAAGTTATTTTTTCATTTTAATCCAAAATTATGTTATTCCAAGATTGAAACATTAAGAAAAAATGCAAATATGGGAAACTTCACGGAGTTGGAAGTTGCTTCTAGTTCTAATGGTGATAAGATAGCATGTAAGTATCTAATTATTTATATAGATGAAAATTGAATACGGCTTGTACATATGGAAATATGAATACTACGATAACGCGTTGAATATTGCTATCTTGTTTGAATTAAACAATTAGGGAGTAGTAGGAGGTTCAATTTTGCACCATCCATGCATAGGTTGGACCAGGTTATTTGGTAATAATTTCACACCCGTTCCTGTTACTAATAATTGTATCAAAGCAGTAATTGAATTGCATATTATGAAATAATTATGCAAACTGAGGGTTTTTCCAGAACTACGTTTTTAAAATATTTTTCTAAAAACCTCCGTATTATCTACTATTTAAATTACTATTTTTGTTATTGCTGATAAATAAAATATAACTTTATTACTAATTGAAAAACACAGTTAACTTTGACAGTGTAAAGACTACTTATCAATATGGTCACCTCCACAGCTATAAAATTTTGTTTAAAATGTTTTTTTACGACCACATTTCAAGTATATTTTTAACCTTCCATTCTAGTGCAGAAATGTAATATAAAAGTATTGTTCACTAAACTTATATATGATACGTATACAAGTTTCTTGATTCCCTTCTTCTTGAGAAAACTTTCTGTGGATGCCCATCTAGCCTTTAAAGAAATTTAAAGAACCAAAAAAACACTTGCAACAGGAGGGCCAATTTACCATTAGGCGCGTGCCTAGGACCCAACGGCAAGAGGGGCCCGAATTGTAAAACATAAAATCAATAAAATCATAAAAATGCATAAAAAAAATCACGCGTGCAACTCAATGCACGTGACAGAAGTAAACCTTTTAGTAATACTACGTTTCCACTGGCACAAAATCTCGAAATCTCATTTTAGTATTTCCACTGCACTTTTGTTGAGATTTCATTGACGTTTATGTATTTGATTCTTTACTTTCTGCGACATCGCATTCGTTTCAACTGGAGGATAGGAAAGAATTGATACTATTTATGTATAATATTTGTACTCTCGAGGAAGAAATACACCACTTAAAAACGCACCAAAAATACCAAAATTTCAAACCGTCATAACTTGGCGGACTTTGGACGAAAATAGATGAACCTTTGCTTGTTAAGGTGCTAGTTTAAGGTCGAGCGAGCGAATGTTACGTTTAAGCCTTTCCGCCTCCCGCCACCCCCAAAGAAAAAAAATTGATTCAAAAATGTCAAACGTTAACAGCTTGTACGGTGTACCAAAAAAATCGTGGACCGAAAAAATCGACTGCCGAACAATAAAGTTCAGTCCTTTTTCTGTAAACTTTTCAAAACTTCGAGTGCCTACGATGATTTGGCTGAAGCTATGAATTTTTGAAATTCACCCTGTATTTGGTTGGGCGTTTTTCCTTTTCTGTCAGCGACATTATTATCGGTTGAGTTTGAATCTTTTCTTTTCCAAATTCAAAAATTTTGAAAAATATCGAAAAATATTTTTAATTAATAAAAACATTTCTTTAGTAACGTTTATTTTTTTAACGTGTAACCGCCGACACCACCGTCACCCGATGTGCAAGTATCTAAATTAATGTTTTAATTTTTATTTTACTAATGTTTTGAAATTAAACAGTATCACAAAGTTTTAATTGAAGCGTTACAATGCCGTATTTAACGGACATTCAACGTGCACAAATTGTTGCTCTTTTGGAGGTAGAAGGTTTACCATAGTGCTGTATCTCGTACGTGGTCCCGACATCGAGAGATGGGAACTTCTCGTCGTCATCAAGGATTGAAGATTTGTGAACGCAGCTCGACGGGATTCTGCGAGCAGCGCTCAAATGATTGCAGCGGACGTGGACTGGAGAGGAATGCGATTTGATCGCAATTGCATCAACCCGATGCACAACTAACGCACACCGAACAACAATGGCGGATCTGGTTTGGGGAGGCGTTAGCTATGATGGTTGCACTGATCTGGTGATTGTACCAGCTCCTGCATTGACAGCGGTTCGGTACATCAACGAAATTCTTCGGCCTCACGTTCTGTCCATGCAACGTCGGATGGGACGAGTCCATTCATACAACATACGCGTTCTTCCTCATTCGCCTATCATGCCAGACCTCAACCCAATTGAACATGTGTGGAACATAATCGGGCATTGTTTGCGAAACCTGCAGAGACCACCAACATTCCCCAGAGGTTGCAAGAAGTGCACCAGCAAAGAGGATGAAACACACACACACACGATGTGCAAAATCCGACTGACAACATCCTCGTAGTGCACATCGGGTTACGCATGACGGTTACACGTTAAAACAAATTAATGTTAATAAAAAAAATGTTTGGCAAAAAATGTTCAAACTCAACCGGCAATAATGTCGCCGGCAGAAGACGAAAAACTTCCGACAAAATGCAGGGTCAATTTTTAAAATTCATAACTTCGCGCCAAATTATCGTAGGCTCAAAGTTTTAAAGAATTTACAGAAAAAGGACTGAACTTTATTGCCCTGGCAGTCGATTGGGTCCACGATTTCTTTGGTACATCGTACAAGCTGTAAAAGTTTAACATTTTTTTCTGCATTTATACATATAAGATATTTCGAGATATAGTTCTGTTAGAAAGGAATTTTCAGATTATAATAATGTAAATTTGTTTCGTTTATATTCTAATGGAAGAAAATCATATATGTTTAATATTTTATTAAATAATATAATATCACGCCTACAATTTTTTTGTATTTTTAAATAATTAACAAAGGATGACATTCCTTACTGTATAAGGTATGTGCGATGTGGTAAGTAGCTAGAATCATTTCAGAACTACATTTCTAACAACAAAGTGGTTGAAAACAATTAAAGTTTATTCTTTAAACCCATTTCTTTGCTTTTGCTTTCTCACAATATATGTACAAGCCCACAGAATGAAAACGAGTTTTTGTAAAAAATACCTTTTTTCATTTCTCGACGTTATATGACCTAAATAACACGACAGACATCCCTGGAGGAAAAAAATCCTGTTGTTTTTGTCTTTGTCTGTACACCTGTTAAGTTTTGAAATTATTGCAAATATCAATGTCAAATTTGAACCAAAACTATTTGGTCTGAAAATACAGATTCAGCTCGTAAATAACCAAAATATAAACAGTGTGCGTCAGGGTTTTTTAAGGCGTTTACAGCATTAAAAAGTCTGTTGCAATTTAATTTTAAAAACGACTATCAAATTTAACCGAAAAATTACATCAATCATTATCGTTGAAATACATATATTAAAAATAAAAACAAACAAACATGGACGAAGTTCCAAAAGGTTTTAAATCTAGATAGATAAACACATTCTCGTTTCAAACACATAAAGTATACCAGGGTTCAATCTTTCAAAGAAATATTGATCATTTATTTGTTAATATTCCCTGAGTTATCTGTTTTGGGATGGTATTTTGAAATCTACGCCAAACAAAAAGTTACATATTGAAAGACTGTGTAAAGTTTTTGAAATTTTAGGAAAAAATAGGTATCGATAAAAGCATAATTCACGGGGAATCGAGAAAAAAGGCGATTCTGGAAGTGCCACTACCAAGTAATGTTACCTAACTCAAGTTGTTTTCCGCTATAATAAATCATTATCATCTATTTATTCCGAATGTACGAAATACTACATACATGAGCATTAGCTTATACCCATAAGTACTATTAAAATTTATTGGATGAAATTAAGCCTAATCTTTGAAACTTGGCAAACAGGGTGGATATTTGCTTAATCTTTAAAGATTAGACCATCTAAGTGACCCTCGCCAACTTCAATACACTTTTTACGTCTGGATATAAAATTATTCATTACCCAGTGGAGTGAACCTTCATTTATTGCAGCGACTTCTCTATTGTAAATTTTTCTGAAATTGAAATTCTGGAAACAACATTTATTATGTTATATTTGTGTTGTATTAGAAAAAGATACGTACTAGAAAAGATGAGATTTTGAAAGACATATAACCTCTTTCCAAAAAAAGATGAGGTATTGGCGAATGCAGCTTCTGGGAAGCTCGATCAAACAATACAAATCCTAGGTCAAAGATTCAATATTGCAATAAAGTATGGTAGCATTTACTACAAAAAAGGTTTGTCATTAGCAACTTAAAGATTTATATTAAATTACAATCAAATACCTACTAAAAGGTTTGTAAAAATACTCTTATAAACTGGTACAACTTTTTGACAATTCCATAAATCAACCAATAGCGTGAATATTATAAAAATCTCAAACGAAAATTGGCTGTAAAGATTAGAAGACCTCAAGACAGGGATTTTTAAAAAGAAAAAGTAACTAAAAACTCCGACAAACTCAACAAATTTGCCATTTGTAAGACTAGTCGGTAGCAAAGACAAAACATTGCAAAGAAATTGAAAATTTAAACTATAAAAGATTTATAACACCATTAACCCACAGTAATAATAAAATATCTAGAATTCACAAGTGATACTTCAGGGTAGACTGTTTCAAGTTTTTTGTACTCTCATCAGCTGGAGCTAATCATCTGTGAAACCTAAGCACATCATCCTGGCTTATTTACAAACCAATGACTAACATTAGCACCAAATGGTACCCGATGCGACACCTATAAATAAAAAGCCAACCGCACCATGCAGTAAAATTACAGTCTCTTTTGGTTGTGAAAAAGACGATAACCGAAAGTTTCTAAGGTGTTCATTCTGTTGTATGAACATCTCATCAGTTTAAAAATTTCAACTTATCTAAACTCAATAGTAAAGAAATTAGTTATCTTTCAAATTTGTGCAGATTTCTTTCTCTCCACACACAATATGAAAAAATATTCTTGTACCCTGCTAAATGTATCGACAATAGAAATATATTTATAGTCATGTCTTTAACGAATCTACGCTGAATGATGATGTCAAACGAATGCGTTTTCAAAACAGAATAGATTTTACATTGCATGCCCCCACGAATTGGCAAAATGATAGAATCTGATAAACAGTCGAGGTTTAAAAAGTAACGTCGCCTCACTACACTAGTACAGACAATGTTCCAGATTTTCTTTTAAAATGTGGTATATGCTTTGTTTCGACTGCATCCAGATAAATCTGGGTGAACGGTCAAGCAGTTGTTTGAGATGTCGGACTTCATTCCTAGTATCCGAGACTAGCCCGAAGACAGAGGGAGGGCAGTTGTTAGAGGTGTCGGGAAGCACTAGGATTCGAGACTAGCTTGAGGGCAGACCACACGGCGTTCACCCTTAGAACTGGTCGTTGTCTACCCCATCCCAGGCTTGTCTGGGTAACGGATGACGCGATCAGAATCAAATGTGTGGTATAGTTATGCCGAGGTGTTGCGTTTACGTTTCGCCGGGGTGTTTCTCGACGATGACCCTAAAACGTTGCAGGGGGAGCTCTGTTAACAAGGGGGTCCGGTGTGGGTGGATTGAATCTTACCTGACGTCAGGGTCTTTTAAGGAGCTAAGTATCCCGCTGTCTTCTACCCTATCCTTGCTTCCTTGGAAACTGGGTAATGGATGAAGCTGTCAGGTCAAGTGTGTGGTAGCGAAATTCGTGAGAATTCTCGACGGTTACTCATACCGATCAGGGGGAGCCCTGGTATATGATACCGGTGTGGGCGGATTCGAATCTCGCCTTGGATAAGGTCATTTATGGTCACCAATGGAACCCGCTGTTTGACCGAGGTCATTTATGGTCTCCAACGGAATCCGCTGTTTGACCGAGGTCATTTATGGTCACCAAAGGAACCCGCTGTTTGACTGAATCCTAAGTGAGGAGAATCGAAGTGAGGTTTATCCCGGGCAGATGGGAAACTGCATGCCGCCAGGTAAATGTGCTTAGGAGCTATCCCGACCACCCTATGATCCGGACTGCAGCCGGGTACAGCGGTTGGGAGAAGCTCTGAAAGCCATTACACTTAAGGAGAGTTGAAGCGAATACATAACCTCTCACAATCAAGACAACTTCACCTTAACGGGTACACACTGGGAGTCTATAACGTGTAGGCTTAAACGAAGCTCTGTCGAGGGCCCACCAAGCCTATAATTTGGTAGATCGGGGTGGCAAAACCATTAAAAAACCAAGTCCCTCCACAATTGAGGTTGGATTCGATCGGGCAGTGGCCCCAACCCCTGTCTCGGGGAGGAGCTTATGAAGGTATGAAAGAGGACTGGAGGGCTCTCTCTATTCAACTGAGTTAAGTTGGGGGGATTGTCCTATTGCTGGACGAGGTACTTAGCCCCGTATGAAATAGGACGGGAGGGTGCCGGCGGGTGAGCACGTGTTAATTCAATCGCTCCGGTACTAGCCTGGATAGCTAGTAGAGGGTGGATAGGCAACCTCGCTCCTACCAGTGAGCTGACTGGGAGCAATTGCTATGCAATTGCGCGCTGATTGGGCATATCCCAATCACTTCCTTCGGGAAGGAACGTGGGGGTATGTTGATACGGGTACCCCACGTAAAACAAATTATAATAATCTGTCTGGCCTAGACGTTGGCCTATTGGGTGGACGGGAGACCACACGACGTTCACCTTTAGAACTGGCTGTCTTCTACCCTATCCTGCTGACGGGAAACGGATGAAGCTGTTAGAATAAAGCGTGTGGTAGAGAAATTCGTGAGAATTCTCGACGGTAACTCTGACCGATCAGGGGGAGCCCTGGTAGATGAGACCGGTGTGGGCGGATTCGAATCTCGCCTAAGGGACAAGGTCATTTATGGTCACCAATGGAACCCACTGTTTGACCGAGGTCATTTATGGTCACCAAGGACTCCGCTGCATGACCGAGGTCATGTATGGTCACCAAAGGAACCCGCTGTTTGACTGAATCTCTAGTGCGGTGACTAGAAGTGAGGTTATCCCGCTTTTGGGCAATGGGAAACTGCAAGCCGCCAGGTAAATGTGCTTAGGAGCTATCCTGACCACCCTATGATCCGGACTGCAGCCGGGTACAGTGATTGGGAGAAGCTCTGAAAGCCATTACACTTAAGAATAGTTGAAGCGAATACATAGCCTCTCACTATCAAGACAACTTCACCAAATTCGGGTACGCACCGGGAGTCTATAACGTGTAGACTTAAAAGAAGCTCTGTCGAGGGCTCACCAAGCCTAAAATTGGTAGATCGGGGTGGCAAAACCGCTTAAAAACCAAGTCCTGTCGCATTTGAGGTTGGATTCGATCGGGCAGTGGTCCCTCTTGATAACAGCGTCAAGTTGGGGAATAGTCCTATTGCTGGACGAGGTACTTCACCCCGCATGAAAGATGACGGGAGTGTGCTGGCGGGTGAGCAGCGTGTTAAGTCAACTGCTCGGTCACTATGCGCGACTTAGCTAGTAGAGGGTGGATAGGCAACCTCGCTCCTACCAGTTAGTCAATCTGGTAGCAATTGCACGACTGCCGGTTATGCAACTTGCGCGCTGATTGGGCGTATCCCAATCACTTCCTTCTGGAAGGAACATGGGGGTAAGTGCACACAGGTACCCCACGTAAAACAACCTTGACATTTCATGTCTGGCCTAGACGAATGGAGGAGATTCAAGTGAGTTTTATCTCGGTTAGGGAGTTCGCTCGCTAACCCATGAGAAACTGAAAATGAGAAATCGTCTAGAGACCTACACTTAAAGGATGCTGATGCGAAGATACATAGCCTCTCACGTTCAAGACAACTTCACCTTAACGGGCACACACCGTGGTGCTACTTTGATGGGCCCTATAAAGTAGCCTCGAAACGAAGCTCTATCGGGGGCATACCAGGCCTATAACTGGGAGATCGGGGTGGCAAACCCATTTAAAAACCAAGTTATGCCACACTTGAGGTTGGATTCGATCGGGCAGTGGCCCCAACTCTGGCTCGGTTGTACTGAACTGACTTAAGTTGGGGGAATAGTCCTATTGCTGGACTAGGTACTTAGCCCCGTATGAAAGGGGACGGGAAGATGCCGGCGCATGAGCACGTATATGTTAATCGCTCCGGTACTAGCCTGGTTAGCTAATAGAGGGTGGATAGGCAACCTCGCTCTGACCAGCGAGTAACAGGGAGCAATTGCTGTGCGATTGCGCGCTGATTGAGCGTATCTCAATTGCTTCCTCCTTTGGAAGGAACGTGGGGGTATGTTGATATGGGAACCCCACGTAAAACACATGCAAATCGTGCACCCAGATAAATCTTATTTTAGTTTTTGGATGGCAATTCATCGCATCGTCTTTACAAACTCAAATTATCTCAAAATTATTTTACTAGAACATTATCATAATTTTATTTCAGCCCAACATTGTATTAGAATTGCTATTAATTAAATGTGTATTGTAATTATGTAGACTTTTAAAATTATGCTTTAGCGTTAAATTTTAAATTGCATTGACGGTATAGGAAGCTCTAGATCTACAAAAAAGAGGTAATTTACGAATGTCTCAAAAGTTTTGGCACAATGTTTAGGACTTTGTAATTTATTTTTAACAGGTTGTTATCGGAAACGAAACAAGCTTGTTGTTACGTCATTTCAGTTTTGGGGTTTAAATTTGTCATTAAATTTTATAACTGTGATTTTATAAGATAGAAGTTTTATCTATAATCTTGTTGGACGGATGCCCAAACCTCAAACTATACTACTCTCTGCGAATTAATATATTACGAAGAACCTGTGGTAAACAGAATGATGAATAGAGCCAAAGGCAGGATCGTCATCTCAAGTCGTAAATGATTTCACCAATTCAATGTTTCAAGGTCAACAATTTGTCCAGATGTCCAGACATGGTCAAAAATACAGAAAAAGGAAAAATGTCCAAATAAGTACATCCAAATCCAGCTGCAACGGATACCTGTATGTTATTGTTCACTGAGCAGAAACTACTTTTCCGAAAATAGAGTCATTATTAAGAATGATGAGACATTTTTTACTCTTGGTAATTCCTGAATAAAAGGAAATTAAGGTTTCTTTGATAACATCTGATAACATCAATGAACTACCAGATAATGTAAACTATAAGGCAAAAGCTATTCCGGATAAAATGTTGGTGTGGTGTGCGATATCCGAAGCAGGGATTTCTGGGCCGATGTCGGACAAGAAAGAAGAGAAACGGTAGCTACCACATACCTGGCGATTAGCTTATACCCATAAGTTTTCTTAAAATTTATTGGATGGAATTAAGCCTATTCTTTGAAACTTAGCATTCAGGGTGGATATTTGCCTAATCTCTAAAGATTAGATCATTTAAGTGACCCTCACCAACATTTGTTACCCAGTGGAGTGAACCTTCATTTATTACAGCGACTTTTCTATAAATGCATGCTGTTAGTTCCTCAATGGTTCTAAGACGACTCTTTCGCTTTCAAATAGATTAGATTCTAATTAGATCGATCGACCACACGTGCCACGGTAAATATTCAAAAGGTGAATTGATTTGGCCATTAAAATATTGCCTGAGGATCTTCATTGAATTTCCAGCTGTATGAGTTGTCACATTCTGCTGGAACAACAGGCCATTATTTAGTAGTCCCCGGCATCTTAATCCGGGAACAGCATAGGTTTTTAACATATGTGAGTAGAGTTGGAAGGTTACTGTAACGGAATGTCATTTTCGTGTTTGAAAAAGTATTGACCTATAATTCCAAACGATCCTACACTGTACCAAACAATGACTTTCGGGCTATGTAGGTTTTTTGTTAACGCTTGCCAATATTTTCACCTGTCCAATGACTCAAATTTTGTTTGTTGATTACACCACTCTGCATAAATTCTGTGACGCCCAAGTCGGATATTTCTATGACAATGACACGATTATTCAAGACAAAAAGATGCTTTAGAAAATAATTAAATTCAACAGAATCTCTGACAGGTACCTACTGGATGACTGCATGTGAATATAAATCTCAAAGGTATACAAGATATCCATACATAAGGTTGTGGGGAAAAAGTCTGCAAAATTTGGTTGCAACTCTAATTTGCTTGCATTCATCTAGAATGCTATGATACTTTCTGGTTTTTTTTTACTTAAAGTGTAGTTTACTTAGCTAGTAGAATTAATTTCTAATGCATAAATAATCAAGAATTTAAACAAGAATTAACTCGAAGATAAAATTGACAAATTTTATACTTGGCATGGAATTTTGAAAAACTTTTCTGCTGTAAACATGCAGTTTCTGGAAAGCTTGCTCAAACAATACAAATCCTCGGTCAAAGATTCAGTATTGCAATAAAGCATGGTAGGATTTACAACAAGAAAGGTTTGTCATTAGCAACTCCAAAATATATACCAAATTACAATCAAATACCTACTAAAAGGTTTGTAAAAATACTCTTATAAACCGGTACAACTTTTTGACAATTCCAGAAATCAACCAATAGCATGAATACTGTAAATGAGAAATTGGCAGTAAAGATTAGGAGACCACAAGACAGGGATTGTTAAAAAGAAAAAGTAACTAAAAACTCCGGCAAACTCCAAATTTGCCATTTGTAAATCTAGTGAATCAACAAAGACAAAACATCGTATAGGAATTGACTATTTAAAATATAAAAGATTTACTAAGACTATTTAAGTCTATTAACCCAGAAACATAATGAAATGGGTGGAATTCACAAGTGATACTCTAGGACAGACTGTTTTGAGTTTGTTGCACTCTCATCAGCTGGAGCTAATCACTTGTGAAACCCACACACAGCATCCTGGCTTATATACAAGCTAATGACTAATATTAGTACCAAATGCTAACCGATGCGACACCTATAAAATTACGGTCTCTATAGGTTGTCAAAGAGAAGATAACCGAAAGTTTCTAAGGTGCTGATTCTGTTGTATGAACATCTCGTCATCTGTTTAAAAATGCAGCTTATCTAAACTCAATAGTAAAGGAATTATTAATATTTCAAATTTGTGCAGATTCTTTCTCCCCACACACTTAGAAAAAATATTCTTGTACCCTACTAGATGCAACGACGATAGAAATATATTTCTAGTCGTATCTGTAGCAAATGTACATGTTTGGTAAGGTTTGTCATTAGCAACTCCAAAATATATACCAAATTACAATCAAATACCTACTACAAGGTTTGTTACTCTTATAAACCGGTACAACTTTTTGACAATTCCATAAATCAACAAGAAATTCGCTGTACAGATAAGGAGACTACAAGACAGGGATTGTTAAAAAGAAAAAGTAGGGGAGAGTCTGGAACATTGGCCATGCAGGAACAGTGGCCACCTTCCCGCCATTTTCTTATTTATTACGTGCTGCTCAAGATTAGGTGCTGTCATCTAGCACAGAATGTACCAATAGGACACTAAGTATATTAACAAAGTATTTCCATTTAAATCTCGAGATTTTTATTTTAAAACAAACAACCTGAAATTTTGTACTTGAAGTAAAATACAACAGGCAAGTGAAATAAATGTTAGTGGCTAAATAAATAAACGTCGAAAGGAACTAGCGTTGGCCGCTTATACCTACTTCATGTAAATATTTATTGGTATAATAATATTTTGATTGTGTTGGATAGTTTTTGTTTTTCCCTACTTTTTAAAAAACATGAAGTTGATGTTAAAAACATTTTATTATTAAATGATTAAAAACATGTAGTTGGTACATAAGTGTAGGTACAGTGGCCACTTCTTCGTTATGTAGGTCCCTGTACTATTATTTAGTACAATATTTTATTTATTTCAGATATTATTTCCTAGATGTTCCTGATGATTTGTACATTATTTATATCAACCTGTAAAAATAGGCGGCACTACTAGAACAGCAAATCTGTTTTTTTCCATTAATTTATCTATGTATAATGTTTGTTAGCTTTTGCCTGGTTTTTTAAATTTAAGTTGCCTTTCTTTTAATACAAACTATTTTTTACAACATAAATCATTATTCTGTAAATGTCTGTGTACTTGTTTTTACTATTCCCATCTTCTACACAGTAGTGGCTACAGTACCATACTCTAATGGCCACTGTACCATCACTGTAGGTACAGTGGCCACTTTTATCTTAAATTCTTCCAACTCCAAAATCTTTGTTATAATTTTATTTTTTTCAGTTCTAGAATGCAGTGGTGTAGAAGTAAAAACAGTATTTGTTATCTAATGGTAACAGATTCTATAAAAAGGGTTAATTGTGGTTGTTATTGATGTTATTAAAAAAGGTGGCCAATGTTCCAGACTGTCCCGGCTCCTGATTCTAACTAAAAACTCCGGAAAACTGCAAAATTGCCATTTATAAATCTAGTGAATCAGCAAAGGCAAAACATCGTATAGGAATTGACAATTTAAAATATAAAAGATTTACTAAGACTATTTAAGACGATTAACCCAGAGTAAAAATGAAATGTGTGGAATTCACAAGTGATACTCTAGGACAGACTGTTTTGAGTTTGTTGCATTCTCATCAGCTGGAGCTAATCACCTGTGAACCCCACACACAGATTCCTGGCTTATATAGAAGCTAATGACTAACATTAGTACCAAATGCTAACCGATGCGACACCTATAAAATTACGGTCTTTATAGGTTGCCAAAGAGAAGATAACCGAAAGTTTCTAAGGTGCTGATTCTGTTGTATGAACATCTAGTTATCTGTTTAAAAATCGCAGCGTATCTAAACTCAATAGTAAAAGTCTCAATAGTAAATATTTCAAATTTGTGCAGATTTATTTCTCCCCAGACACTTAGAAAAAATATTCTTGTACCCTACTAGATGCAACGACGATAGAAATACATTTATAGTCATATCTGTAGCGAATGTACATGTTCAATGATGTCAAACGAATGCGTTTTCAAAACGAAATAGATTTTATAGTGCATGCTCCCACAAGTTGCAAAATAGCATAATCGGACAAACAGTCGAGGTTTAAAAAGTAACATCTCCCTACTACGCTTGTACAAACACCGAGTCAGGTTTTCTTTAAAAATTGTGGTATATGCTTTGTTTCCTTAAATGAACTGGTTTCTTGTAAATCTACAAGACAAGATTCAACAATGAAACTTTCATTAGACATTTACAACTTTTTCCGGAATGTGAACGACTGCACCTAGATAAATATTATTATAGTTTTTGGATAGCAATACATCGCATCGTTCTCGACAAGCTTAAAGGTTCTCATAATTAATTTACTAAAACGTTGTCCTAATTTTATTTCAGCCAAACATTGGCCTTCAAATTCGCCAGACCTTAATTCTTTTGATTACTAAGTTAAAGCTTTACAGAGAAAAGTGAGCAGTATCCTGAAACCGTTTAAAAATAGGGAAGAATTGAAAGGGAGAGATTTAGATTTTCAAGAAACTATTCCGTGAGCTATTGTGCAGTGGAAAGCACGATTGAGAATGATCATAACTGAAAATAGGGAAAATAGTGTCATTTTATTGGTGAAACTAGTATATATAAACTCTAATACAATATATCGTATTAGAAGTGCTATTAATTAAATATGTATTGTAATTATGTAGACTTTTAAAATTATACTTTAACGAACGCGCAGCTATTTTGAGGTTGGTAACAATCGTCATTGAACTCCAAAGTATGAAGCGTTTTATCTAGGCCATCCGGTATATTTTTAAAAATTTTAAATTCTATTGATGGTATAGGAAGATATAGATCTACCAAAAAAGAAGTACTTAACGAATGTCTCAAGTTTTGACACAATCTTTAGGTCTTTGGAATTTATTATTAGCAAGTTATTATTGGAAACGAAACAAGCTTGTTGTTACGTCGTTCTAATATCTTCTCAATTTTGGGATATAAATTTGTCATTATGTTTTATTAGATAGAAATTTTCAAGAGTTTCTTCAATCTTGTTGATCGGTTCCAAAACCTCAAATTGTACTATTCTTTGCGAATTAGTTTATTAAGTTTTTAAGTAGTAGTTTCAACAACTCTTGTATTATTCAAACAAAAAAAAAGTTAATAAAACTATACGTTGTTTTCTTGTAAATTGGAAAATCGCCAAAAAGTTTTATTTTGTTTTTTGATAATTTTAATATTTGTCAAAAATACCTACACCATTCAATATTATTAGAAAATATGCTCTGCAATTGTTGCCTTCCTACTCCTTTAAAGCATTTTTAATGATTTCAAAATAATCAGTAACGGGGGTGTATCAAAAAATGTTAAAAAAAGAATTTTTCATGTCGGGATATTTCTTCAAGCCCGGTTTGTGAACGTAAAATGTCATTAGGAATATTTTTTCTTAATAAGATTTTTCTATATTTTAACAAATAACATGAACAACAAAGTTTTTTCCTTTAAACAAAGAATATTAAAATGTTTTCCCATATGGATCGAACTTTATGGCACACACTGTATAGTTGACCACCTGCAAAATCTGCCGTTTCTCTTCATAATAATCAATTTTCTTAATTTGTAAGAGAATCCTTTAAAATAAGATATTTTGTTAATTTTGTTTGCTGTAAAAATTTGTGTATCCTATTATTGTTTATAAAAATATCATATTTGATAAAAACATTTGCTTCGTATTGTATATTTCTTTATACAGAGATTTGCCGAAAAACATTGATTTTAATGTTTGAGTATCTTAAAAACAAATGTTTTCCTGAATCGTTGTGTAGAAACGTTACTGTTCATAACTCTCAATAAATCAATAATTTTATAAAATCACTAAGCATTAGCTGTTGTTAAATTGGGTTCACTTCACGAATTTTGTCCCAAATCTAAGATTTATGCATTAAAAATGAATTCTTATTACTGTAATAAGTCCTAATTTCGTAATAATTTGCAAGAATTTTAAATAAGAGTACAGTATTAATATAATATAATCATTCTTTCCATTTAAAAAGATGTAATTATATTTACTAAGAAATACAGACAGAAACGTGATACCTTAGATAAGTAAATGACGCGTTTTTAAACGGGCTTCAGCAAAACAAATCACGAATATAAACTAAAACTATGCTAGGCAGTGTTGCCGCGAATTCGGAGGCAAAAACATCCTTTGAATGCTTTTATACAAGCGGAGGTAAACACAACCGCGTGGCGTATACATGTATATCTCGCAGCGACTCTGCGGCAATCGCTGGAACTAAAATGTATATAAGTATACGTAAATAGGTCCCGTTTGACTCCGGCTGAAAATAGGTGGAAAATGATCCTGGAGGTGTCCTGATGCCGAATAACATGGTTAGCGCGTTCGACTCCGATACCGACGAGTTGCCTCCGGATTTTGAGTCCGACTCGTACACTGTATATAGCGTTCGGAGGTGTATAAGTACTAAAAGCATATATATATATATATATATATATATATATATATATATATATATATATATATTTTATTTTGTTTTTTTTACACCTGTTCGGTAGTCCTTTCACTCGAATAATACGAGGCCCGAAATTTGCTAACTGAGCCTAGGACCCAACTCAGTTAAAAATAGACCCTGTGCAACAGTTATTGTAAGTTGTGTTATTCAAACAATATTTAGCAATACCATGTTTATTAGGCTTTTGTCTTCAAAGTTTTGACATTCTTTGGTTTTATAAATAGATCTACCAAAAGTTTCAGGTGTACATTAGAAAACCGTAAGGCATATTATAGTACACAAAAAGTCTTAATAATCTAATAATTGTTCAATTTAAACATTCTTGTTAATTCTAGATATAACTGGATACAATTTATTATAATAAATTAGATTAGGATATTTTATAAAAATAACATTCGCTCGATTACATTGCGCTCTTCACACTTGACCAATGAGTAACGGGCACCCATGGAGTTTTACAAAAGTTGACATCCCTGTTAGAAATGGTATTATTAAATATACTTTTTGTTTTTAACCTCATCATTTTATATTATTTTATGCTATATTTGTAGCACTTTAACCAGTCTGAAATCATGCTTTTTTATAGTTTTTCAAGATATTAATAATATTCCACATCTTCTAAATTGAAAATTTATTGAAACTTTCTTGAAAAACTTCACATGCACTAACAGTAACAGATGGCATTTTTTCAAATTTAAGTCTTTCTGTAGCTGTACCAAAGGTGCACAATTTACTACTATTTTTATCTAATTTAATATTCTAAAATCCACTAGTTTACATCTAGGATGGAAAATATCTTTGTACCATTAAGTTTATTTGAAAGCTTACTTATGGTTGGAAGAATTTAAATATATGTCTATTGATTGCTTTAGTTAAATCACATAGATTTAAAAATCCTTAAAGAGGCTGTCTCCAGGAAATTGAAAACATTTGGAAACGGAAAAGATTTTATGTTCTCCAATTTACTTCAAACGTTCAGAAATTTAGAAATTTAAAAAAATTAAAAAATAAAATAATTTTAATAGTATGTACTTTAGAAAATAATTAATATTTTACGTTATCTTTTTTTTTCTATTTGCACGTCCAAAAGAGATTTGGTTGAATACTGGAAACAGTAACATTTTATTTTTTAAAGCTGATATCATTGTTGAACAGCTGTTCTTAAAATGTCAAACTTATTTACGGAAATTTAAAAACCAAATGCAGAATTAGAATTTTCAGTGTTGCAAACTATCACACCTGTTAAGGGGAAAATTCGCTAGTAGAAAAATAATGTGTTCGTATCTGTAAAGTAACTTTTTTATTTATGTAAATAATGACACGGGACAAAAACCAATTTGTTAAGATAGGTTTTCTGTAGGTACCACCTACAACTTGAATATATTTACAAAACGTAATTTGTTTTAGAAAAAAATTGCTTAAGTTGGTATATTTTCAACTAATCAAAGCAGGTCTAATAACCATAAAATTAAATAAATCTCGTCATAGGTACTTCGACTGAAGTTTTTTCTTACATTTAGTAAAAACCGCATCGTATAGTGTCTTCTACTTTTTAAAATATCTTATGGTTACGATGATAAGATACGGATTTTCTTAATACAATTGCCTAACTATCCAGCGCAATGGCCATAGTTTTCGATGGTCAATTACTCATGCAGGCTACACTGTTAAAATAAGTTCATATTATGCACGGTCTATTATTATTTATGTTATTTTATTTTATTTCTTAATTTAATTTAATTGAATCTTATTTCTTGATTTAATTGAAACGTTGATTGCAAAAAGGGTATACTAAGTTGCAGTTTTAACAAAAATTAAATTTCTGTCAGAAATTACATGTCATAATAAAAGGTATATCAATTTTTTTCACTTATCATTTCTTGAGATGTCCATACAACGAATATACAATAATCTCGGTTCGTAATATGTAACTGACCTTGTATTTGAAAGTCATAATTATGAGTTCTTTTTAAACAGATTTTCACCAGCCCGGTTTTCCAAAAATTTAATTTTCTTTTCGTTAACAACACTCATAACTTTTATTCTTGCAGCTGATGCAAGGTATTTGATTTCAATTAATCCGTCATCATTTACTAGTCCGTCTGGTGACGCAAAAAGAAATCATCTTTATCAAAAAAAATCCGCATTGTTGAATTTGAATATTAGATTTCTCTTGAAATTCCCGAAGTGTTACAATTTCATGATCTTGTCCCCATCGTGTAGTGAGATTTCCTTTAAAAGTGCTATACAACAGATTTTTGACTATATTTTTACAATGCGTTAAGCTTTTCATTTTACAAATCTGGTCAAAATTAGAAGCTGTTATTCACGATGATCTTTCTTGATGCCAAAGTAGATTATTATTCTGACCAATTGTGTCTAACTGTATCAGATGTAATTCTTTTTCAACTTTTTTCATTAATTGTAAAATTTCTTTTTCTTTTAAAGAATATTCTTCTGTCGATAACTGCATGTTTTCTTCCTCTACTTTTCCATATTTGCCATCGGCTGGTGCTGACTTGTAAGTCGTCCTTCTTTGTGATTTTTCACTAAACAGTCTCTTTCGGCATGTAACCCACTTTTATTTGGTTTTCACAGCTTTCATGTTTTTTTTTTGTTAATTTTCCAAGACTTTTGCCAACTACCTTTTTATGGATTACCTTCGAAATATGGCCTGATTCAAGATTGGAAGTCAAAGCAGCTGCTTCGCATAATGCTTTATAGAAACATTTTACAGTAAAGTTAATTCGTTTGCCTCTTGTATATTTTGCAACTATAGAGTTATAACGTCCATATTTAGTAAAAGACTTTCAGAATTTCGCACTACTGTGTCAGTAACAACCATTATGTCTTGATATAATCCCGAGTCTTCGAAGTCAATAATCCAATTGTTTTCATTTTCATGTTTGGGTCTGTTGCAAAAGTAAGTGGCACAATTATTGTGATCCCCAAAGAACATGATGAGGACAGTTCAAGATGTCATCTCTCAGCTGTTGTATTTTCTCACAATGAATTAAAGTTACATGTGTAATATAAAAAAGAACTGCACCTTGTATACCCGACCTCATTCCTTTGAGAGTTGTTCAGCGTATTGTGATGTTGTACTGGAACAATTATCATTTTGCTGCTTATTATTTTTTGGGTCAGTTCTGTTAATTTACTACAAAAATTGTGCAGAAGATGGTTACGACATTCAATTTTTTGAATTACTTTCTGCCCATACGGACGAACTTCTGCAAGACGTTTTGTTACACTGCTGTCGCCATCACCAACCAAATACAAGTATTTCCAATTATACATTTCTATACTTCTTTTGAAGCCCTATGTGATAAGGCTTACAGCTTCCATTGCTGTAGATGCTTTGTCCCAATTCTTAAAGCATTTATGCAGGGGAGCTTCAGAATGTTTTGATTTACCACGGTTACACATATAACAGTATTTATTTCTAATCCCTAAGAATATCTAATTTTGTAAATGCAAAGCTTTTTCTTTTTTGTTATTTGAGCTTCATAGGCTTCGCCCTCTGCTCTGTAATCTTGTTAATAATAATAATAATAACAATAACGCCAACTCTGGCAGCTGCATTATAGTTGGTTCTGTAGGATCTTTTACTCCACGTTCCATCTGCTATCACAGTAATGAATGGAATGCCGTCCGAATCAACTCGCCCTTCTTCCATTGCTAAATGGGATTCTTCTAAAGCAGTTTTTTCCATATATTCCCATGCCGTTTCTTCAATATAAGTGGCAAGAAGTTGTTCTGTTTTTGCATAAAGATTTGGGCCCAGAATATCGCAAGTAGCCAACATGTTCTTCAATTGTGGGTATCCTATTCCTATTGTGATACTTCCTAGAACTGCTGCCTTATTTTATATCCATTACAGTCAGTTGATATAACAGTATTAACTCCGCACATTCCACATTGAACAATAATTTTACTTTTAAGATAATTCTTTGCCAGGAAACCATTTTCAGATGATCCTTTCTATACGAAAACAATCCAACATGAAGAAAACGTATAATTGCATTAAAAAAATTACTAATTTCCACAATTCTCCTTCCACTGATATCTCTTGCTCTTTGCTCTATATATGCTCTTTTTGAACATTGAACACCTCATTTTCAATGTCAGTAGTATAAGTAGGTGGAATTTCCTCTGGGGTGTGGCTACTATTAATGGAAGTACAAAGTTGATGTGATGGAGCTGAAAGTTGATCAAATGAAGTTGAAGGTTGACTTGTTGAAGTTGAAGGTTGACTTGTTGAAGTTGAAGGTTGATCTTATGAAGTTGAAGTGTGATCTAATGAAATTAAAAGTTGATCAACAGGAACAAATTCTGCTGATTGAACTTTTTGGGCAGACCTTTTCAAACCAGAAACGTTTTGCATTCTTCGACGTATGCTCTTTTTTCGAGCTGATACTGTTAATCGCGGCATAATCTTACATAAATAAATTGCACGTACAATATGGTATATAAATACTTGTTATATTTCACTACGTTACACTAAAATAGACTACACGATAATTACACTATACTATATTAATACTTGCTACACTTATGTCTGGTTTATACAGCCACTTATCATTTAACAAGTACATTTAATTTAACACGTAAGGAGTAAAGAAAAGTAGTGCCGGTTTATACAGCAATTATAAATTTAATATATACGCGTGCGCATACTGACATATGTTTGCAATACCGCCACATAATAATAATAATAATAATAAATCGTCTTTATTTAACAAATGTACCTATTACAGACATTTGTCCTGAAAAGGCGAAGTTTAGCTACATAGCTATTCTTTATCTCTTAACCTTTTCAGTTCACAGAAAGCATAAAAAAAAGAAACAATATATATATATATATATATATATATATATATATATATATATATATATATATATATATATATATATATATATATATATATATATATATATATATATATATATATATATATATATATATATATATATATATATATATATATATATATATATATATATATATATATATATATATATATATATATATATATATATATATATATATATATATATATATATATATATATATATATATATATATATATATATATATATATATATATATATATATATATATATATATATATATAAAAAATAAAAGTACATTGAAATGAAATTGTAAATAGAAATTAGAAAAATAAGCTAAAATTATTTTTGTTGGTTTAACAATATGCTTTTTCTTCTTTTGCGAAACATTTGTAAAGAGACAGACAAATCCGGTTTGTGTAAGTTAAACAGTTTAACTGCATTATATCTAAAAGATCGTTCAAATATAGATGTTGTGTGTTGTGGCATGGTAAGGATATTAGTACGTCTAATATTACGATTGTGAATAGTATTTCTAAAGATTAGTTTTTTAAATAAATATGGAGGATTTTGGGATTTAAATAATCGGTGCAGAAAAACGAGAAGATTCAACTGAAATAAGTTAGACACTTTCAACCAATTTAATTGTAAAATATATTGCGATATATGATCATATTTCCTCAGATTAAATATGAACCTACAACACGTATTTTGAACACGCTGTAATTGGTGCTGAGTTGCTTTATCAAGGCAGGGGTAGTAAACTATGTTACAGTAATTTAGCAGAGATAGAACTAATGTTTCTGAAAGCTTTTTCCTCATTTTAAAATTAAGAATATGCTTGCTGGCATATAACATCCTAGTACGTAGGTAACATTTCTGTAACAGAGCATTTACATGGTTCTTGAACCTGAGAGAAGTATCAATGCCTAAGCCTAAACTTTTACCATAATCAGATATAGTAAGACGTGTATTCCCTAATTCAAGTCTAATGTCATTTACTATATTTGATCGTAGATTTTTGTTTCCAAACAAAAGCACCACAGTTTTATTGGGATTGATTAATAAGTTGTGACTTTTAGAAAATTCCAGAACTTGCTTTAAGTCATTATTGATAGAATTAGAAGCATTATGAAACAAGTTAGGTTCAAAATAATGTATTAATTGAGTGTCATCTGCATAAAGCTGAATTTCACTTTCGGATATCACATTTGGCAAATCTGATGTATACAAAAGAAACAGTAACGGGCCTAAAATAGAACCCTGAGGGACTCCAGAGACTATATGTCCGGGGTTTGATAGGTTATTGTCAATGCAAACACGTTGGGTGCGGTTCCATAAGTATGATTTAAAGAAGGAGAGTGAAGTGCTGTCTAAACCATAGTATTTTAATTTAGCAATTAATAAATCATGGTCAATAGAATCGAATGCTTTGGAATAGTCTAAGGAAACTAGAACAATTCCAAGTTTTCGATCGATGGCACTGATAATATTATCCGTAAGATTTAAGAGTGCTGTAGTTGTACTATGAGCTTTCCTAAACCCAGATTGTTCAACAGGTAAAATATTTTTGTTAGTAAGATAAACATATAGTTGGGTATAAGCTACTCTCTCTAGAATTTTTGAAATGATTGATAATAAACTAATAGGTCGCAAATCTTGGACACTATTAGGTATAGAAATTTTAGGGATTGGACGGACTATTGATTCACGCCACTTTCTTGGAAAATATCCACACTCTAAGCAACTATTTATTACATGAGTTATATGATCCAGGATAGTAGGTAAACATAATTTTAACATATGAAGTGAGATTCCGTCGTATCCTGCAGCATTAGATTTGATACTGCTTATTATTTGTAGAATAGTATTTTGAGTGACTAACGAAAAGTTAAATCTATCAATACCAAACTGGTTATTCGAATAAAATTCAATTTTAGGGATGCAGTTAGGAGATTTATTAAAGATACTAATAAAATAATCGTTTATTTCATTTGGATTACGCAAATTATTAGGTAATTCACTGTTGTTTTTAGAAATTTTAATGTTTAAGTTACTCAGACCTTGCCAAAGTTTTTTTTCCATTCTATCATTCTGTAAATTGGCTAAATATGCTGCTTTTTCCCTTCTAATTGAAGCTAAAGCAAAATTACGACATTCTTTGTATCGATTCCAGTTTTCCAGCGTTCTATTATTTTTATACTTACTGAGAGATCTATCCCGTTCCTTTAGGATTAACTTTAAGTTGTCAGTTAACCAAGGAGCTGGCAACTTGCTAACTCTAATTGTTTTATATGGAGCATGCAAATTAAAAAGAAATATAATGTTATCCTCCAAATACCTAACTTTGTCATTTATATTATCGATATAAAAGATGTCATCCCAAGGTACAGTCGATAAATCTAATTTGAAATTATCAATATTAAAACATTTGTAATCACGAATTTGGATGAATTTTTGTTTAGGTTTATTAACAACTATATGCAACGTGCAGAATGACATTTTATTATGATCACCTATGTCAGAATGTACAGTACCACTATTACTGCAAATTTCTTTGCAGTTAATAAATATTGGATCCAAGCAAGTTGCAGTAGTTGCTGTAATCCTAGTAGGCTCATTAATGAGTTGACTATACCCATAGGTATTAAAAATTCCATACAATGAATTATGTCTTAGCATATCAACATTTAAATCGCCCATAACAACTGAGTAATCATATTCCGCTAACAGATGTGGAATAACTTCACTGAATGCATTTAACATGTCACTAACTCTAGTATTAGGACGACGATAAATTATAGCTAAAGCAATTCTAAATGTATTCAACCTCAGACTCAAAAACATGTATTCAAAGGTTACATTGTCAAAGCTAATATCAATAATTTCACTGGAAAAAGATGATCTAATGTAAATACCTATGCCACCCCCAACTCTATTTAATCTATCTTTTCTATGAAACTTGTAACCTGGCAAAGAAACAGCATTAGAGTCAATTAAACTATTCAGCCATGTTTCAGTAACACCTATTATGTCATAAGAATCAAAAACTAATTGACGAAAATTAAGAAAACTCGGTAACAAAGATCTTGCATTTAAGTAAGCTATACTTAAATGTGATTTACCTTTGTTAGCCATATCACAACAAGCAATCAGTTATTTAATCGTTATTAGAATTGATTGAGTAATCAGTTCTGCTTCTTAAGACATCTATATGGTGCTTGAGCGTAAGACATTCACTACTAGTTGATGGATGATCAGTAGCATATGTAGTTTGGTAATTTAAATTAGATAAGACGCAATTATTACAGCAGATTTTTTGTTTCGGGCATTCAATCTTCTCATGTTCCTCATAACACATTCCACATAAATTTGAATTTTTTAAGGGCAATTACATGATAATGTATTGGCTAACCTGTTTTTATTCCTAGCCGACATGCTCACTAACGATTCATTTAACAAGTAACAGGTAGAATTTAAAATAAATCCAATTAGGAAATGTACTTGTTAACTGTTAAGTGATACGTGAGTTGTATAAACCCATCTGAGTAAACACCATGTTCTAATTCTTACTTGTAACTTGTTAAATGATACGTGTTAACTGTTAAGTGGCTGTATAAACTTGGCATTACTTATAAAATATGTACTAACATAACTATAGCAGTACAACTGTAAACGTTTGTAAACTTATGTAGAAATTTCGTTGTCAGTGTTACATAAAAAGGCAACAACCAAGCTCAACATATTTTTCAAACGGATTCGTAAAACTGCGATTACAAAATTACATTCCGATGATTCCGTTTTAAAGGTTGAGTTAAAACTGGCTGGACAAAATGTTTAAGTAGAGCACACATTAGGCTCTGGGATCTGGATCCTCGACGTGAACCTAGGAGCTTGTCCGCGACGTGAACCAAATAATGACCGGACGTTTAGATTAGTTGTAATTTATTGTGTAAACAAGTTGTGGTTCGAGGTTGTTTGTTTAATAAAATTATACGTATTGTATTTCTTTAAAACATGTATATCGAAATGAAAGAAATAATTATTGAGTTCATAATAAAATGTCTACTGAAATCTCTTTCTTTATTTAGAAGTATTGAGTATTATGCAGTCAATAATGCCTTTCATTGTGATAAAAATGTTTTAATGAAACACGATACTTATAATTTTATTTTCTAAACCTCAACTTGCGAGGGTGCATTTTTATATTCGCGGAATGGGGAGTAAGGAAAGTAAATAAAAACAGTGAATTATTTTTCTTTGTCAATATATTCTCCCTTAACTCTAATACATTTCTCAGATCTAGTAATTAATTTATTTATACCAGTGAACAAAAATAATTCGTTTTTGTTGTCAAAATATGCTGAAACTGCAGCTTTTACTTCACCATCGGACGAAAGTTTTTCCTCAAAGTTCTTTTTTCATATCCTGGAGCAAATAGTAATTGCTGGGGGCCAGATTTAGACTGTAGGGTGGATGATTTAATTCCTGGAAGCCTGCCTTGTGTAGGGCAGCTTGTGCAACTCAACTTCGATGAACGGGCGCGTTGTCGTGCAAAAGCAGCACACCGTTGGCAAGTTTTCCTCTTCTCTTTTCTTTGATGGAGTCCCTTAATTGTTCTAAAAGTGTGGCATAATATTCTCCCGTTATAGGGACACCCTTTTCTTTGTAGTCGATGAGCAGGATTCCTTCAGTGTCCCAAAATATGGTCGCCATGAGCTTTCTAGTTGACTGTTGCACTTTAAACTTCTTTGGCGGGGGTGTAACTTTTTTATGCCACTGCATTGAATCTTGTTTGGATTCAGGTTCATAGTGGTGAACCCACGTTTTATCTCCTGTAACAATCCCACTTAATACTCCAGCCTGGTCTTCACTGCAGAGCTTCAAAGACGGCACACGATGTTCAACTTTACTCATATTGAAAATCTCTTCCCGTTCTGACTTGTAATGATGTAAATGACAATAACTCTGACTGTAAATGACAAAAACTCAAATACCACTAATTCAATAATGATCCAGTTCGGTGTTTATAGTAATAAGATATCAAGCTAGACCTTATGATTGGTTTACCAAGCCCCGCCCTCAGCAACCTCTTACCTCCCCCCATTCCGCGAATATAAAAACGCACCCTCATATTTATGCAATAAATTACAGCAAACTTAAACATTACGTCATTACCCGGTTCACGTCGCGGACGAGGTCCAAGGTTCACTTCAGGGATTCAGATCTCGGAGCCGAATGTGTGCTCTACTTTAAGGACTGATTTTTGACTAGTTCTGATGTAATACATCTTTAAACGTTATTGTTTGGTGCAATTATATACAGGCACTTTTGTCACCAAAATTCTAGAAATGTAAAACAGTTAGTCTTTGTTGAGTCTTTGTCATTCTTATTAGACCCGTACCGCAAGTATCGCTATAGTATAATAAAGCAGGCTTTGGGATAATTTGCAAATTTACGATAGGATTTGCAAGAAGTCTGCAATAATAGCCGGTTTGTGTGAATAGAAGGTATTGTGACTTTTACAAAATGCCGAAAACGAAGGATTCCCTAGAAGCATAGGACAATATACTTTCAATAGACAATATACTTTTGGTAAAGTGCAGTTTTTCAACACCCATTTAGAACACTGACTAGTGATAATATATGTATCAAGAAAATTTTGTTAAATCATCAAATTATTTAAGAAATCACCTACCAAATAAATTTTGTTTTAGTAATTAAACCATGATCGCAAATGACGATAACATCATAATTACTAATTAGATTAAGGAAATAAACAAAATAAGGTTGCTCGTTGCAGGGCCCCGGGCATACGCCCGTCTGACTGACCATTATGGATGCTCCTGACTTGGAGGATAATTTAGGTTGTCTTAATATAAGACAACCAGGTAATTGCAACCCAATTGAAAAGAAAAGGAGTCTTATTTTCATACTATGTACAAATCGCATTAGACAAATAGCTGCACAGTTAATGCTCTTCGAAGAGCAGTTATTTTGCCGTTTTTCTCAATTTTGTTGGCAACATTCTTATGTATTTAACCCTAATTTTCAAGATCGGCACAATCCTCTTTGTCAAATTTGAATTTGTTTTGAATTCTCTTGTATTCATTCGAGTAAATGTTGCTTTTATGGCTCAAAAGCTGTATTCAGGTATTCGTTTCTAGAAAATGCATGTGCTCGTTTTTCAATATCGTTGATTCCCTTCATACCTTTCCATTCCTTCGAAAACATCGCCGACATTGTTGCAGAAAGAAAAACAGAGACGGCAAAAAATCATTTGGTCCTCCAATGGGTTGGGTTAGATTTTACAAACTGGGAGATCACTTGGAATGTTTGGCGATCGGCAAACAAAACTTTTGCAAGATCACTTCAAGAAAGGAATCGACGATCGTTTGAGAAAGGTTGATGCTGAAGCATATGAGCTAATATGCTTATTGAGGGATGTTCACAATAAGTAAGTGTTCTATAGAGGCAGTTACTGGAATGGCAGCTAAAAATAATGAAAATCTGAACTAATTCAAATTTGACAAAGAGGAATGCGTCGATCTTGGAAATGCAGATGAAATCTGTGAGAATGTTATGAAGAAATTCACAAAGGTAGCAAAAGGATTGCTCTCCAAAGAGCATTACTTATGCAGCTGTCATATCATTTGTTCGTGCCTTGTTTAATTTCTTAATTTCGTTTTTTAGAAGCAGTTGGCCAGGTGCTAGGATATTCATTATTCTTTACCTGTTTACATCTCTATCAGTTTCTTCATCTTCACTCTCTTCACATTCTATTTGTCTTCATTTATTATCAATTTGTTATGCCATACGAAGGCATTCAGACCCTTGTGCACAAAATAGACAGAAGGAGGGTCAAGCAATAAAGATAGTACATAGCATATCAGTCACAAGGACCACAAGTACAGTACGTGTTGTACGTATACTTCACAGTAACAATGAATGTGTCTCTGTGATGGTCAAGTAGCACTTTATTCTTGACTTTAGATTTAACAGGTTAGATTACAAAATGTATAACAATGAAACATAGCAATAACAATAACAAAAAATTAAGTAGATACCACAACTGTTGGGGCACAACAATAACAGAAAAGAATAATGCGATAATATATGCAGACTCGAAAGTAAAGTAAGAAGTAAGCTCCAATTCCCACTCTTATGAGTTTGTTACTGTGTATTTCTGACTCACTCGCACAGCTATTTGTGTTCCGCTGTTCTATACATATTTCTTTAGTTTCCTTTTCGGATCCCTGATCTGATTGATCCGATGATCCGTGATGGCACATTCAGGTAATGTAGGTAAATAGAAAATCCCAACCCCCATGAATTACAATATTACAATAGTAAACAACTAAACAACTGGTTAGTATGTACAAAGAAAGTTTTGTATGTTAGAAGTATTACTTTTTTGATTAATGATGTAAGAATCTGGCAGAGATAGAATTTAGTGATTCCAATGAACAGAAGAATTTGCAATTAGGGAAAGGTATTTGGTTTTCATACTTTGATTTATATAAGCGGCTGATGCAAATAACCAGTGATTCAAATAACCGGAACCTACTGTACTTTTAAAACCAAAATTCCCTAAGACATTTATTTCTTTTTTCCAGAAATTTTGCTGGAGTGATTCACACTGATACCCTGCTGAGTGACATCTGTCAAATTATAACAAAGATATTGATGAAATTTTAAATTGTGGTTTGAATTCTTGGGCATTATCAAAATGTAAATCAAATATTTTAATATTATTAATACTGGAAACTTATTTTGGAAAATGGGCAACAAAATTTAATAGCGTGCTAATTTTACATTTTTCAAATTTTTTAAGTGTAATTAAAAAATAATCATTGTGATGAAATATTGAATAGTTTAAATAAATTGTAATAGATTATATATGCTAGCATAACAATAATAAACCACCATTTAACAGAAATAGTGCTGTCCCTTATCAGATGCAGGTTACTAATAAAAAAACAGTGTTTAGTAAAGCTTGTTACCTTGGAGAAAGTAACAAGAACGCCATCGATTCTGCATGAGTATGGCGGACAGAGTTCAGTTGCCAGTGGCATATCGGTTTAGAACGTTCTTGTCTGAATAATAAACGACTAAATACACTAAAACTACTTATTAATTACAAAGTGGTGCAAAGAATAAGAATTTAGCAAACACTGATGATAAACCATAAACTATACCAAACGCAGGTATAAAAATATGACTCCAATAAACAAAACGACCTCTCTGAGTTTATTTCAGCTGTTCAAAAATATGTTGTTGCTAGGCAACGAAATAATACATTCACAAATTCGTTTGTGCGCATGACGACGAGGTGTACCAATCTCTAATGTAATGGACTTTAGCACACCCATCTGCAAAGATAGCGCTTCAAAAATGTTGCCTATTTGTATATTTGAATCGCCAATGGAGAAACTGAATATGTCCACTTTTTGTGTAAATTGAGTTGTTCATGAATTCACCATAATTCAAGGGTGCCCAATCGAATGGTGCAAAAATTAACATGTCCTGCTTTTCTATAATGTAGAAAAGCGATGGTATAGTATAGAAACTGAATAAACCTAGGACATGTTCAGTCGCTGTATCTAGGATGCGCTGAAGTAAAAATAGCTGAGCTGATATCAACTGAAGCCATCGTCGCATCGTTTTGTCATTTGCAAGTGATATTTTGTTGAGTGTAGTTCTCTATGCAAAAATGTCTAAATCAACTAGTAACAGTGTTTCGAAGAAGGAAGTGAAACTGAACAACCTAAGAAACAGTTAAAGGTATTTATCTACGACCATCATAGAAAGTTACACATTCCGCACAATCTAGTAACCGTGAAAACGACCAATTGCAAACAATCTCCAAACTCAATGGTAAAGACCGTGAGGAATGATTTCCCACGATCAGTAGTTCTATTAAAACTCTATAGATGTTAGCACTTGCAATTTTATAATATTATTAATTATTTGAAATAAAAACTGTTATAAATTTTAGATAAAGGTTAATTTATTTTAATTATTGTTTTACATTAAATTATATTTTGAATGCAAATCCATGTAGAAAAATTATCGCTTTCACGGGGAATCGAACTCTGGACCGTCTGATTGCTAAGCCAGGCCTCTACTGTTAAGCAATGTAGCCGTCTTGACATGAGTTGGTTATTCTCATTATAAGAAATTATTAAAAAATTTTATTCCAATTAACGTAAAATTGATTATTTTTTTACATTATTATATAATTGTTAATATAATATTATTCATTATTATTGCTAAATTACAATAAAAATAATGAAAGCTTTTATAATTTGCTACATAATTATTCACAAAGTGCAAGCGCCATCTAACTTCTAAAGCTACGTAGCTTTTCATCACAATACCTGGTAATGCGAGAATATTGACATTTTGCCGTAAAGGGGTTAATAACCTTGATAATTGAATTGTGATTGTTTATATAAAATTAGTTTTTGAAAAGGACTACATACGCATGATTAGTTAGCTGTAAGTACTAAATAGTGGATTGACTGAAATTATACAGATTGTAAACGTATTATTACTATTGTCTTCAAAAATTTAATATTTACTTATGTCGTTTTTGAAATTCTAGACGTATCATTAGTGAATCCGATCAGAAAATGGGGTTGTACACTTGTACACATCCAAACATCGTGGAAGCGGCTCACATTACATCTCTTAATTTATTGTCAGAAATTTCAATGTAAAAAATATGAATGCGAATATATAAATTCTAGGTTAAATATTTTTCTTAGCTTTTGGTGGTTTATTACTTTTTTTGTTGTCGTAGATAAAGTATAGTGTGTAACGCGTGCAAAAACGCCAATTTCATACTCGTGTGATTGTGGCATTCGACTTCGTCTCATGCCGCAACTTCTTCACACTCGTGAGAAATTGGCACTTTTCTGCACTTGTAACACAATATACTATTCCCACTGACTCCACACTCACTCCTAAACTTTAAGATTTCCAGAGTGTTATGAAGTATATTGAGAAAGAATTTGACGAATGTTACCAGCATATCCTAAAATGGTCTATGAAACAGAAAGAAGAAGACAGTGCAGTGAAAGCAGACAATGTTTAAAAATATTTTTATTTCTATTACTTTAGGGTTTTCAGATTTCTTTTGTTAATATTAAGCTCAGTTGTTTTTTTGCCATAAAATAGTTTCTTGCGTATTCTTTGCATTTTATTTGCAATCAATGCAGAAACTGAATATGTCCACGTGTTATATGCATTTTTTTTCTCTTAAAATACAAAACTTTAAGTACATTGAACCATGTGATCTTACCTAAAAGATACCCTTCTTTCATATTCTAAAAAGTCACGAAGGTCTATAAAAGCAACATTGAGTAATTCAGTTTTTCTTGTTTTTCTCAACATAAGGCGGTTGGGACATATTCAGTTTCTGCATTGACCGAATCATTTATGGTAAAGTATATGAAGTTGTCAGTATTAATAATGGAGAATTACGATAATTGGAGCGTTCCACACCAGTATGTATCAGAGGATTCGTTAATACAGATAAGTTCTAACAGACCATGTTTGTTATTTACACCGGATCTACCAAAATATGTACCAAATGCTTAAATTATGGATCTACTACTTCAACCGATACAACATGGTGGTTTTTAGACTACATAACCTAAAAAATTGCTTGCATCTTTAAACTTTTAGGGTAAATGTGAGCAGCATGAGTTGGTTAGTGCCAGTAGTTGACAAAGATAGGGAAGAATTATTTAGTGAGAAGGGTTAGTAAATTATGACACTACATTTTAATGGTGTCTCCTAACCGCCCATTGTATTTGACTAATTGCCAATACGTACGGTAACGATATTATCTTTTTTCCGGCATAAAACAGTCTTTTATTTATTTTAGATGGTTTTAATTATGCTAGGGAAAAGGTAACATAGTATTGTGATAAACCACAGTCCATACTATAATATTAGTAAATTATGTTTTATAACACTATTTTTAATGGTGTCTCCTAACCACACTTTGTATTTGACTGCCAATACGTATTTCGGTAACCATATTACCTTTTTCCCGGCATAAAATCATCTGAAAAAGGTAAATTTGTTGATAATGACACTATGATTATCTCTTTTGGGAATGATACACTTTTTAGGTTAGATATTATACCATGATCTGCACCCAATCTTTCAATAATTTCCATCTACCGCGATCTACCAAAGTCAGTCAACTGATTACCACTATAATATAAAAGGCTATACATTGCTGATAGGAATTGAAGCCGCCCTTTAGGGCTCTTTTGACTACATTAAGTGTTAATGGTGCGTCACTCCATTACACTATATTATTTTTTTTTTTACAAGTTTATAAATAATATACTAATATAATAATAATATATACAATAATTTAAATGAGTCTTTATAAGTTTCTGTGTCTTGTTGCTTCCTTCACAATTCCCCTCCATACCTTTCTATTTCTCATTTTCTTCCTCCATTCTGTGATTCCCATTCTCTTTATATCTTCTGTTACTTGCTCTTCCCAGCGTATCTTAGGTCTTCCTCTTGCTCGCATCTGTGGTATCCATTTCGTCATTTTCTTCACTATTGAATCTTCGCTCATTCGATCAATGTGTCCGTACCATCTAATTCTTTTGGCTTTTATTACTCTAACTATATTTTCGTTCTCTATTAATTCTTCAATTTCACTGTTCATTAATCTTCTATATTGCTCCTGACTTATCTTCTTCCCTCCGAATATCTTTCTTATTATTTTTCTCTCAAATATTTTTAGCTTCTCTTCATCTCTTTGTGTGAGGCATATATTTTCTGCTGCATACGTTGCTATAGGTCTTATCACTGTCTTATACAATCTTAATTTTGTTCTCTTGCTTATTTTCTTGTTATTCATTATCATTTTGTGCTTATAGTACGCTTTATACCCTGACTGTATCTTCTGGTCTACCTCCTCACTCCTATTATTTTTCTTATTTATTATTGTCCCTAGGTACTTGAAACTTTCCACTTCTTCTATATTAATTTCTCCTATTCTTCTTACTCTTCCGTTGTTTCTGTCATCTTTTCTTGTAATCTTCATATATTTTGTTTTGTTTTGATTTATTTCTAACCCTCTTTCTTTTGCTTTTTTGCTGATCATTTCTACCGTCTCTTCTAAGCTCTTTCTATCCCTTGCTATCACTGTGATATCATCTGCATAAGCAACGACCTGGATAGATTTCTCTATTATTGTTCCCGTTATGTTGCATTCCCTTATTATTCCCTCCATTACAATATTAAACAATGTCGCTGATAATCCATCCCCTTGTCGTACCCCTTTGTATATATCTATTTCTTCTGTTAGTCCTTCACTTGATAGTACTGCTGCTTTCGATCCTTCCATAGACATTCTTATCATTTTTAACAATTTCTTTGGTATACCCATCTCCTTTGCATCCCTTAATATCGAACTTCTTTTTATCGTGTCAAATGCTTGTTTAAAGTCTATGAACACCATCTCCACTTCAATATCTTGCTCATAGCATTTCTCTACTACTTGTTTTACTATATGGATTGCGTCCATTGTCGATCTCCCTTGCCTGTATCCATTCTGATAATCTCCTAATGTTTTTTCAGTGAACTTTTTTAATCTTTTTAATATCAGCGAAGTTAGTATCTTATATGTTATATTTAGCAGTGTTATCTTTCTATAATTCTCACATAACATTAGGTCTCCCTTCTTTGGTATTGGTACTATAATTCCAGATCTCCACTCATCAGGCATTGTCTCGTTATTCCATATCTGTTTCATCAACTTATATATTCTTTGCTTTATTTCAACTCCTCCGTCTTTGATCATCTCATTACATATAGTATCTGGTCCTGTGGCTTTCCTTTTTTTTAAACTTTTGATTATTTCTTAGACCTCCTCTTCTGTTGGCTCCTCGACTTCTTCTTCCTCATCATTTTCCCTTACCTCCTCACTACCTTCTATCTCTTCATCTTTTTCTGTAATTTCCTGTATATGTTTTTCCCACTCTCCTTTTTCTATGTTTGCGGCTATAATCCTTTTCCTCTTTTGTTTCCTAATCTCTTGATACAACTTTGTGTTATTTTTACCGTCTTTCTCTATTTCGTCCATCATTTCATCAATCCACTTCTGTTTTTTGACTTTAATTATTCTTGCTACTTCCTTCCTTATTTCTTTGTATTCTTCGTAGTCACCTTCTCTACTAGTTTGTATCCATTTTAACCTTGCCTCCCGTTTTCTCTTTATTAGTATTTCGCATTGGCCATCGAACCAATCCTTTCTATAACGCTGCTTATTTAGGCCTAGTATTTTTTCTGACGCCTTCAGTATACTGCTTTTTATATTACTCCACTCTATTTCTATACTGTCATTTTTCTTTTCTCTAGTTAGTTGAATTTGAAGCTCTTTCTCGTACTCTCTTCTTTTTTCTTCGTTTTTTAATTCTTCTGTGTTCCATTTTCTTTGCATCCTTCTCCCTTTTTGTACCCTCCACGGCTCTCAATTTTATTTTTGCTATCACCAGTTGGTGATCTGTATCTACACTAGTTCCTCTATAGGACCGTACATCATGTATCATTTTTTGTTTCTTCTTTCTAATTGCGATATGATCAATTTGATTTCCTTCGGTCCTTCCTGGCATCATCCATGTAATTTTATGTTATTTCTTATGTTGAAACACTGTGCTAGCTATTGTCATATTCATTTGCGTTGCTAAGTTACATAGCCTCCTTCCATTATCTGAGGTTATCTCATGAATGGTATGTCTTCCTGCCACATTTCTTATAAATTCCTCCCTGCCTATCTTTGCATTAAAGTCACCTGCTATTATTAATGTATCATGTTTCGGAATCTTCTCACACATTTCTTCTAATATCTCGTAGAACTACTCTTTTTCATTGTCCGTTGCTACTTCTGTGGGTGCATATGCATTTACTATTGTAATGTTTGCTATGTTATTTTTTAATCTTAAATATGAGATTCTGCCATTTATTTGCTTAAATTCTATAATTTTTTTTCTCATTTCTCTATTAACCATAAACGCAGTTCCATTTCTTCCCTGTTTTTTCTCACCCCCATACATCATTGAATATTCTTCTTTCTCTATTCTCCCTTCTCCTTCCCATCTTATCTCTTGCAATGCCATTACCCCTATTTTATATCTTTCCATTTCCTTCCCTACTTCTACCATTTTCCCTTTTACCAACAATGTTCTCACATTCCATGTTCCCAGCCTTATTTCCACCTTTGAATTTTTTGTCTCACTTTTCTTTCCCTTTTGTTTTTTATTCCTATCGCTTTTCTCCTCGTTCATTCTATATTTTTTTTGTTCTTTCTCTTTTCTTTTTCTTTGTCCCTTTCCATTGCGATCTATTGTCATCATTTTTGTTTCCATCCGGCTTTCCCTTTCAGCTAGTTTTTTGAATGCTGTTGGTTCCGCGGTGTCCCAGTAGTGTTCATAAGGGTTGCATTTCTTATTTTCTCTACAAACACTGGGTTATTACCCCCCTTACCTAACATCTGTTCTCCCTTTCCCTTCTTTCCTTTTCCATAGGGTGCTAGTATCGTTTGTGCCCAGTTTTTCTTTTTTGCAAGTGTTTCTTGGGGAGATTTTCCCTCCTCGTCATCTGTTGATCTTCCTCTTTTCTTTTTATCCTCACTGGTTAGTTCTATATTTTCCTCGTCTTCCAATTCACTACCTTGATCTTCTAATTCCTCTAGCCTCTATTCCTCCCCATTTATTATTAGCCTATCTTTTATTATCATTGTTTTCATTCCTCTTTTCCTAGCCTCTATCGCATGGGGTATTAATTTTTTCTGAACATCCCTTGTGTTTTTATCCAAATCCTCACTTACCCCAATCTTTGTTCCCTTTAATCCCGAAAGTTTCTTTAATATTTCTATTTTTTTTTAGTTTTGTTGAAAGACCTATCTTAATTGGCCTACTTATACCCTCTTTTCTCTTCCCTATTCTATTGATGAAATCTATTTCATGATCTGCAACTGCTACTCCGATTCTTTCTATTACCTCTTTCAAAATCTTTTCTTTCAGTATCCTCACATCGTCTTTGTTCTCTTCGGGTATCCCAAAATTATAAGGTTTCTTTTTCTTGCATCATTTTCTAATATTTCTATTCTGGCTTGCTGGTGCTTTGCGATTTCCTCTAGGTTTTTTATTTTAAGCGTTTGTTGTTTCATGCTCGTGTTCGTTTCGTCCATTTTCTTCTCCATTGCTATCAATTTATTCATAATGTCCCTTAATGTTGGTTCTTCATCTCGTTCCCTTACTATTGTTTCTTTAACTTCTTCCATGATGCACAAGTTTTTAAATTCTGTATTTAAATTTACCTTTAATACCCCCTTATTACAGCTCTGTGTTTTATAGTGTTAGTCTAAATTCCTAAATTTTATATACCGACCAAGTTACTAATTATAGTACAAATCTCTTTATATATGTTTGCTTTAGTTTTGATTAATTAACGTTTATACCGTTTATTAGTTTTCTTGCTTCGTAAATATCATACTACATCCACTGCGTAAAGAGTCGACCCCGGTCCACCCGTCGAAGGTCATTCCTCCTATCAATGTCTTAGCTCTTCCTGGTCACTTTATTTACTTATCTACTTAAATGACTATCCTTACCTTTTTTTTGTTACTTATAGTTGTGCTGTCGCCACTCTTAATGAGTTTTTGGCCAAAACTATTCTCGCTTTCGATAAAATTTGCACTTCACTACTATCATTTCTTTTGCACTTTTATTTTATCTGTTTTTCTGTCTCTTGCCTTCCAGTTTATATTGCATAATTTTCATGCACTTTGATAGTCGTTATACTATTACAATTATGTATTACGCTTTGTGCTTTTAGCTACACTGCTGTTATTTCATTTGGCCACCCAACTAAGCACCTGTCCTGAAATAGTCATCAGCGGTTCCTTCTCATTCCACTACCATGATTACCACTGATTGCCCAATATTAAAGGTGTTGTTAAGCGGATTTACAACTTCAGCTTAATAAATTAAACAAAAAAATGTAGATAGCTATTTCACATGTAAAATTTCTAAATTCTTAAAAATAAGCCTGTAATTAGTTATTGAAGTTGAAAGATTCGAAGCGTGTGACGCCACGCGTGCCCGCGCCTAATATGCACAGCATACTAAACTGCTTTGGTAGTAGAAATCCGACCACAAATTGGTGCATTTCACGTGTTTGGAGGTAAATAAAAAGTGTTTATTTATTAGGTTATTTACTAGTTATTACTATTGTGTAGTTACCCATTAAAACAACATGCTTCGATGTTGTATATTCGGGTGCAAGAATACTGAAAAGGCTGGCGAATATAATTTTTCTTATTCAAATAAAGACAAAAATCTTAAGATTTACCAGCAGTGGTTGCAAAGAGTGAAAAGGGTTGATTGTATCAAGAAATTTTTCCAAAAAAAATCACATGAATGGCGAGAGAAAATAATAACTATTTCTAGTAGAGAAGAACTTCGCTGATCCTATGTATTTGAATATTGAAAATTCGTTGGAGCAAGCAATAAAACTCATTATTCCAGATATAATCATAAGCTGTACTTATCATTATTACTAATAGAACGTATTTGTAAATGTAACACTTTAATTATACGTGAAAACGAGGAGTACATGTTATTTTTATAGTTATTTTTACTTTTTTATAACTTCTGTTAATATTTAGTTAACACAAAAAATTCTTCCTTTTTCTTAATCAAAATAATCTGGATCTTCCCCTTCTGCAGGATGAAACCGTGTATACACATCATTATCTTCTGGATATTTGCTTATTTTTGAAACGACACAAGCAGGTATTTCCTTCCTTTTATTTTTTCCCAAAGGCAACCCCGAATTTTCCCAATAATAAATTGTTTATATGATATAGGCCACCACTAACGATTGCTTAAATCAGTAAGACGTTTTCTATTAGTTTGATCTGCTCGTAATAGCATCTGGTAGCGAGAAGCTTGGAAATGTCTAGATTTAACATTACATTATGAAAAGAAAAGCCGCCTTTGAAATTTTAAATTTGCATTTGTTTCCATGCATCAATGTGATTCAGAATTTGTACTCATAGGAGCACAAAATTCGCAATTACACCAGACGACATTTCCGATTCTAATATTGTCTTCGTCTTGTGATAAATTATTAACCGATGCCTCCGAATCATTCAAAGTGTTTTAATGCATATGGTGTAATTTTATCCATTATATATTAATACACTGTATCAATAAAAATTGCAATGAACACTTAAATAAACTAGAACTAAACCCTATATGTATAGCAAGTGCTTCTGTCGCAGGCACGAGTGACGTCACACGGCCGCGTTCGAGTCGGGCGACAATGGGTTTACAATACTTTTAAAGTATTTGTGTAAACTCAATTTATTTACTATACAGTGCGAATGACAGCTATGGAATACTCTAAATCAAATCTTTTTGGTTTATCTGAGATCGAAATCCTCGAACAGGTAAATCTTAGTTTTTAATGATGCATCTTTTTTACATTAAAAACTTTCTTACCTCTATCTTCCTTTTGTGTAATGACATCATATGTTTTTATCCCTACTTTTTCTTGCAAATTCTGGTCTGCGTAAGATAAAATTATTAAATTAAATGTTCAAATTGGGATTCATTAACTTCTTGAAATAAATACAGTCGATAGATGAATTCATTTCTAACATTTTGAAGCATCTCTGGCATAATCGTTCTAATTCTAATCCTTTCCTTTAAGGTATTAATAGAATTTGCAAAATACTCCTTACTCTTCAGGTAACCCCACAGGAAGGAATGGAAGGGTGTAAGGTCAAATGATTGTGCTGGCCAGTCAATTGTCCCACGCCTCGATCGATTTAGAAACACTGTATTTAAACATTTACGTTAGTGTAGTCCTTATTTTTTGATTTTTAATTTTCAAAATATGGAAAGGAAGTTACCCTAAAAACTTCAAGTCTATCAAATCATGCTAACCCGACCCGCATTAAGGTCAAGGTTCAGCTTTTTTAGGCTGTTTATCACAGAATGCATATTTTTAGTGAAATGGTTGCAGCTACGAAAATAACCTATTATTCCTTTTTTGTAGGAAATGAACTAAAGCTACTATAAATTTGGTCTTTACATCATTTTCAAGAAATAATCCGTTAACTTTTACCATTCATTCTGAAACCTTTTAAACAACTGTATATGAGGTCCACACATAGGTACCAATTTAAATATCGCAAAAACTCCTTGCAGCACCACCTCAAAAATGTGGTGGTGACAAGCTGAAAATAAGATTTTTCTTTCTATCTTTTGCTGTAGAAGAACGCAAGCATCATTTAGTCTTCATATGTTTAAAAACTTCAACTTATTCTGTTAATACCCAATTACAAAGAGTATCATAGACTGCTGAAGATACTTCTTGCCCTGTTGTTGACAGTTCTGGAACAGCAATTAATTAATTGACACTAATTAAGCCAATCTACTTCAGATTTTCCAATTAAAGCTGGAAGTAGTTTTGAGTCCCAGTGAATGACTGCAAATTATAAATCTATTTCTAAAAATGACAAGTTTATTTTGTTAACTGTCTGTATGCAAAAATATTGTTTATATCACCTGATGGAAGATCTGTTTATGACATAGTTAGTTGGGTCTAGTGAAACGGATGGCTTCTACGGTTGCTGACAATATATGACAAGTATCCCTGTCACCTATTTTACATCTATTCTAGCGCTGCTGAAAGTCATGCAGTCAAAATTTGTTTCCTGTCCCTTTTCTTTGCTCTTAGTAGTAAAGTCCATTGTATCACCTAAAGTCTCAATTTGTATGGCATGAAATCGGTTCATTGCTTTCACTCTCTTCATTATCTGACGCTTCTGAAGTTAAAGGATCGAAAACCTTGTCTAAAAAGATTTACTTGCCATTGAGAACATTACGTAAATTTCACTTTTTCTTACTTACATCAGTGAATTGAGTTTCTTCTTTTCTTGAAGGTTCTGGTACGTCTAAATGCATCTGCCTGGCATGTGTGATATCAAATAAATCATCTAGTTCTTCAATTTTTTTTTCATTTTGCCTGCATAAATCACTTTTTCGGTTCTATTTCTTATCCAATTGCTGCCAGGTTGCATACAATTTTTTCAACCTTTTTACACAGTTCAAACGATCGTGTTGGAGAATTTGTGCCTTTTTCCAAAGCTTTGATTTACAACAAGCACAGCACCTCCATTCAAAGATAATGTTGAACCCCATACTATAAAAAAGTCAAAAGGAAAAACTGGCAGTTACAGATATATCCTTATGATTTAAAATAAGTATTACTGAAATATGTAATGTATGTATTTTTTCTCAGTTATTGCTGGTCAACGTGAAAACTGCTAACACTAGTCTTATTCCAGTTTTAATAAACGCGAGTGAGAATTATCTTCTTTGATTTTTGCTGGTGCATCCCTATGTACACACATAGTCTCTGTCCTTTCTCAAGAAGATGTGAATGTATCGTTTTATTTTTTAAAATTTGTATAACTGCAAGAATTGAGAAAGTAATAAGTACTTAGAAAGAAAAAGAGAAAAGAAAAGCAATTCAACAAACAGACCACTGTAAAATAAATTCTTGACGGCTGGTTATAATTTACAATGGTTAATGGAATAATCTGCATATAGAAGTAATCTTTGTGGATAAATTGAGTATTCCAATAAGTGACTTTCGCGTATTTTAAAGACAACTGAGCGACTTTAAAACCAATACAGCGCCCCTTTAAACACAAATAAATATAGCTGGCTTGTTATATTATAGGTGGAATAACACAAATGTGGAATTTGTGCTATACCATCTGTTGACGGACGCAGCCGCACGTTGGTCCTGCATAATAGTAATAATCACCCCTCCCTCCTGTACAAGCTTTATAGCTTCTAGGGCCGATAATAATTATTATTATATATTGATAATAATTTCCAGTAAGTATTAGAAAGTATTAGAAGTATTTTAGTAGTCAGAATATAATGCTTTTTATCATTATGCTTTTTGATGCTTTTCTTTAAAGAAAAGCATCAAAAATGAGTAACGTACAGTATATTGTGTTACAAGTGCAGAAAAGTGCCAATTTCTCACGAGTGTGAAGATGTTGCGGCATGAGACGGAGTCGAATGTCGTAATCACACAAGTGTGAAATTGGCGTTTTTGCATGCGTTACACACTATACTTTATCTACGACAACAAAAAAAGTAATAAACCACCAACAGCTAAGAAAATTTCTTAATCTAGCATTTATATTTATTTATACTCGCATTCATATTTTTTACGTGAAATCTCTGGCAATAAATTAAGAAATGTAATGTGTGCCGCTTCCACGATGTTTGGAGGTGTACAAGTGTACACCCCATTTTCCCATCATCGGATTCGCTCATGATACATCTAGAATTTTGAAAACGACAAAAGTAAACATTAAATTTGTAAAGACAATAGTAATAATACGTTTACAATCTGTATAATTTCAGTCCATCTACTATTTAGTACTTACAGTTAAATAAACATACATATGTACTTGTTTTCAAAAAATAATTTGATATAAACAATCACAATTCAATTGTCAAGCCCAACTAACAAAATCTGTCTATACCAAATGCAGACTGCGTGCACGTGCTTACATTTCATCAGTAATATCACATATATTCTTATTAGCATGTGTGCGCAATCTTTTCTTGGTATAGACAGATTTTGCTACTTGGGAGGTTATTAACCCCGTTGCTGCGAAATGTCAACATATTCTCGCATTATGTAGCAAATTATAAATGTTTGTATTGTATTTAGCAATAATAATAAATAATATTACATTAACAATTATATAATAATGTAAAAAATTAATCAATTTTACGTTTTAATTGAATAACAATCTCTGTAACTTTATATAATGAGAAATATCCTAGTCATTTAAAGGCGTCTGTGTAGCTCAATGCTTACGCTTCCGCTACTAGACAGGCGATCCGGAGTTCAATTCCCCGGCTCTGCCGTTGGTATTTTTTCTAGATGGATTTCCATTCCAAATATAATTTAAGGTAAAATATTAGTTAAACAAAATAAATTAACCTTTATCTAAAATTTATAACATTTTATATTTCAAATAATAATATTATAAATATTGCAAGTGGTGACATCTATGGAGTTTTAATAGAACTACTGATTGTTGAGAACTCCTTCCTCACGGTCTTTACCATTCAGTTTGGAGATTGTTTGCACTTGGTCATTTTCACGGTTAGTAGATTGTGGGAAATGTGTAACTTTCTATAGTCATCGTAGATAAAAAAATTTAAGTATGTAACTACATGGCCCGTAAAGTACTGCATTTGATTTTCCTTCCATAACTCAAAAATATATTATTTCTCGAAAATGATGTAAGGACTAAATTTATATAGCTTTAATTTCTCACAAAAAAGGAACAATATTTTTTTCGTTGCTGCAAATACGCATTTTTGTGAAAAAACTGTCAAATAGTTGAACTTTGAGTTTAATGGTGCTTAGCATGATCTGATAGACTTGAGATTTTTAGGGTAACTTTCCTTTCATGTAATGTAAAAAAATTGTAATTTTTTGTCTTTCTCATATAAATAAGGACCACCCTAATCTACATGATGTCAGAAATCATCTCTAACATGGCCCTTTTCAGAAAACTTTTTTTCAGCTTTACTTACTTACGGTGTACTGCACAATACAGCACCTTGATCAGGATATGTCATATTAAATAAATTGCAGACTTTTTTCTGAATATGTTGTTTATCCCCCCATAATTAAATTCAAATTCTTTGATTTTCTGTTAAATAGCGAGCCATGTTCTGTTCTACAGGATTAATTGACAAAAATAAAGAAATGCAGAATCGACTACTTTTTGTGGCAGTTGTGTTAAATTCGAAATGATCATAGTTTTGTCAAATAACTTCTACGAGAACTAGAAGAAAAGAGAACTTTTTTTTTGCAAGAAAAAGTAACAGTTGCTATTTTAAAATAATATGATGACAGCATTGCAGAAAAGGTGGGTGGGTGTAGAAAATGTTGTAATGGACATCTACATAGTAAACGAAAACTCTGTAGCTTACCCCTTATATATATATATATATTTTTTATTTAAACATGAAGAGTCTTACTTAATTTACTAGAACAAAAAATCCATCAAACAGGAGACTATTGACCGCCCTCTAATCTTAATTATCCATGTTATAGTATGTTATAGTTTGACTATCAGATAGCCAATTGAGCATCTTTGAAGAAAAACCAAAACTATAATCACTTCTACAATTTGCATTGTATTGTTCTATATTAACTAATTTTAATTTTAGGTAATGTTGCCGATATGATAGTTAACACTCCGACGATTACTAGTAGAGCAGTTATATTGGAATGGAAGCCATTTAACATGGATGACCACAGGAAATTGCTAGGCTATGTAGTATACAGTATAGAAGCACCAGAAAAAAATGTTAAGATGTATGATGGTCGAGATGCTTGTGGTGGAGATGGGTAAATAGAATTTTCAATTTTTTTATCTTAATCATCCCCTGAAATATATGTATTTAGAATTCAAATGCTTTGATACAAAGATAAATTTTTTTGTATTTATTATAAGTTTATTATTTCTGGAACAGAGCAACTCAATTACTAAATATATGTATATCTAGAAATCTTATTTGTTTATTTAAACTACAGATGGAGAGTTGATGATGTGGGTAATCAAGAGGACAATAATTCTTCAGTACATTACTTACTTGCACAATTAAAGCCATATACTCAATATGCATATTATGTCAAGACATATACAGTTGCAACTGAAAGATCTGGAGCGCAAAGCAATATTAGCTATTTCCGAACTAATCCAGATGGTATGTTGTAAATATTTTTGTTCCATATGTAATTTTATATATTCATGTATTTATTTCAATAGTGCCTTCTAAACCCGTAAATGTTCAAGTCAGTACAAACACGAGTGATTCATTATTTATTGTTTGGTTACCACCTAACAATCCAAATGGAAACGTTACGTACTATATTGTTAGTGGGCAGCAACATAAAGATAAGAATAGTGAAGAATTATTGAGTAATAGAGATTACTGCCGTGATCGTAAGTGTATGCAACAATATTAGAGAAAGCTCTTCATATTTGTGTTTTAGCTCTTATATCACCAAAACAGCCAATTATATCAGTGCCTGCTGTAACATTGGCTACGCCTAGTAAAATCAATAATACATGTTCATGTGATGATGAATCAAAACCAGGTGGATCAAAAATTAAACAAGAGAAAGATATAATATCGCAGATTAATTTTGAGGATGAGTTGCATAACCAGGTTTATATAAAGAAGTAGGTTTTGTTTGTTACATTGCCACTTCTGCATTTATTGACTTTTTAAATAATTATTGTAGAGATGGTACTACAGAACGAAGAAAAAGAGATATAGGCTATGATGCCCAATTTCCTGATAATTTTGATAGCCAACAAGATAATTCAATTAATAACACAATACAGAATGTCACTACAAATGGTAAATTATAAAACATCTTAAACTTCTTAATTTTGATATTTAAATATTGCCAAAAAATCTAGGTAGCAGTTGTTTTTAAACTAATCTATTATAGGTACTGGTGTCTGGGAATCCTTCAAATTCCCTGTTTATGGAAAAACGGAATTGTACTTACCCAAATTACATCACTTTACTCTTTATAACATTCATGTTCAAGCATGTCGTGAAGCAGAAAAAAATTCAGATACCAAATCAAAATGTAGTGATATACAGATAAAAACAACTCGAACACTAAAGAAGGGTTTGTTTATTATGTTTATAATAATAATTTTGTATTTATTATTTTTGATTTTTAAGCTGGTGCCGATAATGTAACCCATGTGCATATTGCTAATCAAAGTTTGGGAATGGTTACTTTAGCATGGGAAGAACCAATCGAACCTAACGGCCTCATTTTAACGTACCAAATAGACTACAAAAGATTGGATATTGAAGATGTAAGTAATACATTGAAATTTCATTTTAGTTATACCTATTCAAATTTTACTAGCAATCTTTTGAAATATGAAATGTTTGTAATGTAACTGTATCAGTTTTAGTCTTTCTAAACTACTCTTAAGAAGACAAAAAATCATTTTACAGTCCATCAAACGAAAACTTTTGTGTGGCCACAAGATGCCTTATCAGTCCGGTAATGCATTTCTTATTTGAATGTCTTGCAGTTCATTTCGGATACAGTCAGATGTAAAAGTATTTGAAAGATGAAAAGTGGATTGCGAGCGATGATGCATCTATTTTACCCTAAATGTCGTTCTTCTTCCCATCTGCACAACTCCACCAAAGTTCTTGTTTGATGGACTGTACATAAAATACTATAGAAATGTAATATTCACTTTTTTGTTAAGAATTACAATAACAGTATAGTACAGTACTTCAAGTTAATTGTAACTATGATGTAAACATACATTTTTGTAACCAGTGATGGCTTTTAAAGTTATATAACGAGAGCCAGAGCCAAACTAAAGCTCTGATCCATGTCCTAGAAAATACGATGTCAGCAAGATGCTCAAATGTTTTCATAAGCGAGCTAATGAGTGCAACAGCATCTTCAGTCAGAATTGCAGATTAAATTAATAAGTCTCGTTTTTAAATACATACAAATGCATGATAAGAATATACTATTATCTAGTCTTGAAAACAAACAATATTAATATACGGGTGAATATCTGCTATTTGTGTGCTGGCTACCCATTTTTGTGACCAAAAAGAATATAAGAATAAGTTTGTGTGTTTTATTATCTAAAAAGTAATTCCTATTTTCACACTAATTTAAAGTGGGCCAGTAAACATTACGTATTTTTGGAGTTTCATGGTGACCAAGGGAAAATTGCAACCCAAGGGGGTTGCGCAAGAACCAGGGTAGTGACAATTTGATCAGAGATATAAAAAAGCAGGGTAGGAGACACTAAATTTATGGGCAATGAAGAAAATTTCAATAATTTAACTTTGTATTAATCTTCACTATTTCTTACCTTCTAGTGATACTAAGAAACTTTCTGGTTTAATAATACCAACGATTGAATATTGGAAAGTTAGTAATTAACAAATAAATCAAACCTTTATACATGAAAAGACATGCCAGGGTAGTGACATTTTCAGCATTCAAATATTTTTTCTAGAAAATTGTGAATACTTTTCCTCTTAAATTCCAACGTACCTAATAGTGCAAAATTATTGCTACCTTACGAATATTTTATATTTATAATATAAATTGCAGTTCATTAAATATTTGCAGAGACACAATAACCACACCTTGGTATATAAATATTTTTTTTCTATTTGCTTGTCCAAATGAAGCCATTTAGACATGTCTTTGCAAGTGCAAAAGAGATTCCATTGAATACTTGAGATACCATTGAATATATAACAGTAACATTTTATTTTTACAGTTAATATTGGTGAATTTACACAAATTTGAAAAACAAATGCAGAATTAGAGTTTTTCCAAGTTGCCTATCAAACTATTTAACAAAGTATTCCTAAGAAATTTTGTTTAAAACTAAGTTATTTTTTTAAACGATTACAAATTAATGCAAATAGAAAATATTATATTTAAGTATTAGCTCCATAAGAACATGTTTTTAGGACATGCAAGTAGAAAAATTAGTATAAAGTATTAATTTTATAAGACACGTTACGTTTTTAGCGCAGTGTGTAAGTCTAGAAAACAACCAATGTAGCGGGAAGTTTTCTAAAAGACAAGGACAAATAGTAAAAATAGTAGTTTTAACACACTTGTCTTTTACAAAACTGAACCGTTGTTCAGTTATCTCGTTAGTCTCGTTCAGTTATCTCGTTAGAAGCGGGTTGTTTTCTAAACTTGGACGCGTGGTCCTATGAAACTAATACTTAATAATTGCAAACGAATAATTTGATTATCAATATGGGTACCTATTCGTAAATTATTGAAGGAAAAAACAGGGAAAAATGATATTTACAACCTTACAACTGGGAAAAAACCTTGAATTTCAAAGTCCCACTCTTGCTGGCCACCCTGATATAGTTCATTACATATTGTTCATTCAAAAGAATAGAATAGTGTGAAAGCAACAAGTAAATTAATTTGGAGTTATTATATATGAGCGTCTAGCTTCAAGACCTGCTATAATTATTTCACTTAACTTTTCAGGAAAACTAATATTTAAAACTTAATTAAACTTAAACTTTAGGTTTAAAGTGATACATGTGTTTTTTAATGTAATTACTAGAGCGGTCAGGGTCATTAAGAGTAGAGATCTCATCATCAGTAACATAAGAATTTATAATGTTATTCGAAATTTTGAAATCATGAAACACTGCTAACACTGAAAAAACATGTTTTTCAAGATGTGTCATTATTCTTTATTTATTCTTTATATTAATTTCTGTTTATTTTTGTTATTTGCAGTCAAAACCAATTGTAGTATGTATTACAAGGAAACACTTCTTAAAACAAAGAAAAACATACACTTTAACGCAGCTTAATCCAGGCAACTATAGTTTAAGACTGATGGCTATCTCACAAGCCGGTGATGGCGACTACTCCCCATTTATTTATTTTCTTATTGAAGAGTCTAACTCTGTCACTACAACGCAAATTCTTCTTTATGGATTTGCAGCACTAATAGTGGTACCTAGTAAAATTATGCTATAATTAAATGTAGATTATAATTTATTATTTATATTGTAGATACTGGTAATAGGTTTACCATTATTGTATATATTTAGAAGAAAATTCTGTGCTCCTGTTCCTAGTATGAAGTTAATAGCTTCAGTAAACCCCGAATATGTGAGTACTGTATATGTTCCTGACGACTGGGAAGTTCCAAGGAAAAAGATAGATTTAATAAAAGAACTTGGACAAGGTAGTTTTGGAATGGTATATGAAGGACTAGCTCGTGATATTAAAGGAAAACCAGAAATTAGATGCGCTGTTAAAACAGTGAACGAGCATGCAACCAATAGGTTTGTTTTATCTGTAAATATACAGTTTTCAATACAACTAAATTTTTTTGTTGTTACAGAGAGCGGATAGAATTCCTAAATGAAGCTTCTGTAATGAAGGCTTTCGATACTGCTCACGTAGTTAGATTATTGGGAGTTGTTTCTCAAGGACAACCCACATTAGTGATAATGGAGTTGATGGCAAATGGAGATCTTAAGTCGTACCTTCGTTCACATCGACCAGATGCAGAAACGTATACAGGACGAACACCTCCTACTCTTAAACGAATCTTACGAATGGCAATCGAAATTGCTGATGGAATGGCATATTTGGCAGCTAAGAAGTTTGTTCATCGTGATTTAGCAGCACGTAACTGTATGGTAGCAGAGGACTTAACTGTTAAAATAGGTGATTTTGGTATGACACGTGATATATATGAGACTGATTATTACCGTAAGGGTACCAAAGGTTTACTGCCTGTACGATGGATGGCTCCTGAAAGTTTAAAAGATGGTGTATTCACCAGTAGCAGTGATGTGTGGAGTTATGGTGTGGTATTATGGGAAATGGCCACTTTGGCTTCTCAGCCATACCAAGGTTTATCAAATGATCAAGTTTTACGATATGTTATAGACGGTGGAGTTATGGAAAGGCCAGAGAACTGTCCAGATAAACTGTACTGTTTAATGAGGTATTGTTGGCAACACAAACCTTTAGCCCGACCTTCATTTTTGGAACTTGCCGGTCATTTGGTCGATGAAGCCAGTCCTGATTTTGAACAGGTTTCATTTTACCACAGTTCAGCTGGTGTTGAGGCTCGTAATGCGTATCCTATTCCATCGCCTTCGCAAGACGATCCTACTACACCTTTACGAATGGTGGGAGATTTAGATGAAGACTTTTCACTAGGTAGCTCAGAAGGAGAATCAGAATTAGATGTTGGAACTGACACACGAATAGATTTTCCAGGTTTTGCTGCTAATTCTAAGGATAGTGCTACTGCTGCCAACGGTTATGTAAGTGGCCATCCGACAAATGGCACAGCTACGACGCAGTGCTAATCACATATCACGTCCCTATTACAGTATTTACGCCACAGATCTGACGATCTCAGCAACGAACAGTGCTAATACATAATTTAGTTTTTAATTATTAATGTTAGTGTTTAATTTACCAAAGATAGTGATATTGGATGTGGTTGCTGAGAGGGCCTTTCTCCCCACCCAGAAAATAGTGTTCATTAGCAATTTAAGAATAATGACTTGTAGTGCCGATATTGACTCGACTTGTTCTAACAGACAAGTAGCTTACTTGACAAAACTAAATTCCTTATTATTCGCGATACTCTAGTTAATGGTGTATATGTATAATTCGTTGGTATGTGATGATTTAATGATTGTACGACATGAAACCATTTGCCTTATTGTATAAATTATTCTGTACTGGTACATGTTTCCTCCAAATTAAAGTCATTTGCTATTCAGACAGTGGGCAAGTAGTTTGTTAGTGCATCGCAGCCTGAGTGAGTTCCTGTTACTCTGCCACGACAAAGTTGGTTGGTAGTCATACGAATACTGTTACTTTATTATTGTACCTACTACCGCTATTTATATTTTTAATTATATTTTGTACCACGTGAAAATTGTACATTTCTCAACTATTAATTTTATACAAAATAAATATCACAGGACATTTTGTTATATATGTGTTTATTGTACTAAAAATCCTTTAAAACCACTTCTCTGTTGTTCATCGAGCTTGGGTAAATTTTCATGAATGACTTGTTCAACATTAACAGTATTTAGTTCTTCTTGTATTCTTCTCTTAATAGGTGATTCTAGAGCATCCATTATTTGATACCGAAGTAGATTTGGAACCACATTGACAGCAAATTCAATGAGATAATCAAATGTACCAGCACCATCGCAACGTATTTGAATGTTCCCTAGTTCCAGCTGAATGTCATCTAATTGTGGTGGGTTGCGAGTGTCCATTGTTTGACTTAAGGCAATTTCAACCTATACAATAAAGTTTATATTAAACAGACATAAAACAAGTAAAACAGCTATTTTGATACAAGACTAATTTCAATCCTAAATATATGTTAAGAATAAGAACATACTTGGGGTCGTCCTTAAATTACGTAATGCTTGAAGGGGGAAGGGGTCTTTGATAGTGTTACGCAGAGTTACAAAGGGTGGGGGGTATTAAGCTTAACGTTATGTAACTTTAAGAATTTAATGTTTAAATTGTAAATTGATTTAAAACTATACTATGAATTCAAAACATTCATATTTGTTGATGTCATAAAATTCCGGAATATACATGCTTTTTTAAGGGGGGGGGGTTGATAACAGCGTTACGTAATTATCGAATGGGAGTTCAGAGTAGCATTACGAGGCGTTACAAGGTTATAGGGAGGAACCAGATTTCTTCTGAATATGCATTGGTCTCAACAAACCTATGCATCTAATATATTCGTAAATGAATAGAACCAAGAAAATTGATAAGCTAAGATTATTCAGAGTTTGATCTAACCTCCAATTTTTAATTTTGGATATTATCTGCACAAGATGCAATTTTGTAGTGTGTGTTGAATTACTTTGCAATTGTGTTTGATGCTTTTAGTAATTTTCACAAAATATGTTGGAACTTGAAGCACTTTAAAGGTATTTCAAGTACTTTCAAAGGGCTTAGGCTTCAACGAGCTGTTTGTAGATGCCGCTTCCGGCCGGCCTGGCATCTTGACCTGCCACTTCATTTGCTTTGGCCGTAATATGTACATACTGAAAGCTTCAGGATCTGATTTACTTATCAATGAATTAGACATAGACATACAAATTTAGTCCATTTTTACCATTCATCATGCCATTGGACTAAAAAAGTAATCTATGGAGATTTGAGTTTATGATACTTGCAACAGCAATTTCAATTATATCCTTTAAAGTGATGATATTTTTAAGTATAATATTATTATTCTTATGCTGAGGTTTTAATTTTTGCCACTGCTAGTTGTGTGATTTGAATACCCACCAAAATGAAAGTATTAATTTCTTGTAGTCAGTGTCTGATAAAGTTCTAAATTGCTTATGCAGTAAACACTGCTAAACTACGTCCGAGATAAGCTGTCGCAAGACGTAAATAAACTTGCAATCAGCTGACCCTTGAAGCTTCACTTATGATGACGCACGTTTGTCTAACATGTGCGCTTAACTCGCTCTTGCAGTTTCAGCGTAATATGAAATGGAAAATGATACTGATAAAAATTAAATACACCACAATTAAATCAGACTCGGCGCTCACTATTTAAAAATAACAAAGCCTAGTTTAAAAGAGGTGTTTGCCCTAAGAAGGGCAATTTTTGAACAGCGTCCTCGGCAAATAATCATTATATTCTGGGACCGAAAAAATGACATCAGCAAACTAAGAAATTTTTTTTAAATAATAGTTATTAACTATGATCTCATATTCACATCTGGAAATTGCGACTTGTTTCCTTTTTAAACGAGTGTTTTCTTGATTTTCTGCCATTCTTGAACACTTAGACAAACACAACACTCTTATGAAACAAATGCAACTACACAGTACAAACGTTAACCAGAATTGATTGGATAACGTGTTCCTGCATGTAGGTAAAGTAGCTTAAGCGTTACTGAAACCAAGTGCGCTTCAACCAATATCATCGCTTATGGTTTGTCTTACATCTTGCGACAGCTTATTTCAGACAAGGTTTCAGTAGTATCTGTTTGCTTTTATTAGATCAGACCAATTAATATAGGAATAAAGGTAACATAAAAATGCTTACTTTATATTTTAAGAAAGGTATTTTTTTAACTAAACTAAAACATATTTGACTCAAAAACCTTTTAATATATTTCTACTGACTACAAGTAGATCTAGTATGTCGCTTCAACTTAGTTTACATGCAATTATACAGTAAAACCGAAAGTTTAAGGAGAAGAATTGGAGAAAAAAAGTTGGCTGAACCTGAAGTGACCAAATTTGACAACAGTCTGACATTTGTATGTGAAATAAATTAAATGATATTGAAGGAAGGTTGTTAAAAGACTTCCGATTTCAATTTTTTTTACGCCAAAAGACTCCTTTTTTATTCCCTTTAAAATGAAGTGTCACGATGGTTGCCAATGAACATTTTAAAGTTGGTGGGGTGAGGACGAGAAATGCAACATTTTGACAATGTTATATTTAAACATCCCATTGAAAAATAAATTGACGTGTTTTTGCTGAAATCGATATTTTGTATAGTTTAGGAGATATTCAGGTGGGAAGTTTTCAAATGAACACACTGTTTATCCTGTCATACTTGGGGTCATATAGTATATCACTAATAATAAAATACTGCTCTGAAATATGGTAATTTTATAATAAAAATATCTACTTTATATAAGCTGAAAACATCGCAGAAGCCTTCAAACAAACATTACCATACTTCGGAATAGCCACAACTCAAGAAAATATGCAGAGCTAAAGTTTGCACCAGGTGTTTTGCTGGTATTAGACACTCTATTAGAAAAACTTCGATTAAAATGATTTTGTATAAATTGACTATCGAACACTAAACTCCAATAACTTTTATCTGATTGAACCATGAATAGCACAGTAGCGTAGATCAAGCTTAAGGTGGGTTTGGGGCCTTCTTCTTCCTCTTGGATCTCCGAAGGGATATATACAAGTCAGGGGACTGTTCTGTTACCACTGATGGTGGTACCATGAGCCATTTTTACCCAAAGACAGGCAAATATTATTAACGACAATCATAGGTATTCGCGTGGTTGCCGGGACCGACTGCTTAACGTGCCCATCCAACAGTATGGCGGAGTGCACTGCACCTTTTTATGTTGACAAAAAATTTTATACACCAGTTTTGAGGCTTGATTAAAAATAACTACTATGCTTTTTTTTTTCTAGAGATTTCTGACTTTGAAAGCATATTGTTCGTAAACGAGCTTTTAAAAACGAGCAAATACTCAATTTATTTCTACATATAACAAATATTATATGTCTATAAGTGTTACACTTTGGTTTTATCGGACGATATTTAATAAAAGGTATCCGTTTTTAGGAGCAATTTCATTAAGAGTAAATTAAATCATTTCTTTCTCAGAAAGTATGTGCCATATATCTATGACATTTTTGTAGGGGTTAGAAAGAAAGCTTGTGATTCATATGCTATTCATTTCCAGACAAAAAAAAGTCTTATTTAAGATTTATAACAAGTGACAAAATGGAGACATGAAATACTAGGTAATTATAAGTTTTGCAATAGTTCTGCGAACTATTCATAAAAAACTTACAAGTTGGATATTTAACACCATAAAACACCAAAAATAATGCCATACCTACGGTTTTGTTTTAAGATGTCTTTAATGATTAATTTAGATCTTGAAGGCATTACGTATAATGTCACATGCATTACGTACTGTGCCGTGCCAAAAATTGCATATTTTATTCAATATTATTATTGAAGTTCAGACACAATTTCTTTAATTTCATCGATTTTTATTTGTTTAATACATTTTTCTATTATTCAATAACAGTGAACTGCAATTTAAAACTAAACACTGACATTATTGTCTTAAACCACCACCGTAATATCATGTACTGAATGACAGTTATTATACTGCACACCAGCAGCGTGCAGTGCATACGAAACAGTGGAAGCAGTCCCGATATGACATATGCGCTATTACACTCGTAAACAATGCACTCGTAACACATTTTTGCTTAAAAGTCTAACAAATAAGCCATTATCATCGTAGTTTGGCTGTGACAATTGCAAGTCAGGTTATAACATGAATTTGACACCTGCTAAAATATAGTAGTTTAAACTTTTTTAAACATTATTGTATATTGAATTTTATCTGTGGAAGTTGACCTTTTCGCTGAGTGTGCGATATGTAGAAATAAATTTACTATTTGCTCATTTTTAAAATATTTAATTTGGTTCAGTAGTTTATGAGCAATTCGCTTTCTAAGTCAGAGAGGTCTCTAGAAGAAAAATGGATAGTACAGTAGAGCCTGTTTAATCCGAACCTATAAATGGAAGGCAAATTCGTATTAATGAGGAGTTCGGATTACTGGATGTTCAAATAACAACATTACTGTATGCCATGATACTTTATTATAAAGAACTTAACTTATGTAATTTGTATGTATTCAATTTTAGTATGTACTATTGCGAGATAAACAATTAGTATGGTTGAATTATAAAGTAGGCGGGTTTCTAAGATTTTGGCAATTTACACCAACTTTGACAGTCACAGTTTCAAATTTTATATTTTTATTATGGAAAAGAATATTATGGCAAGTCTATTTTTTGTTTTATTATATTAAGCACTTTAACCGCAAGCAGTTATGTCTGCATTGAGCTTTCATAATCCGGTATTTGGGACGGATTAGCACCCATTTATCTTGTTCTTTTATTCTATTAGTTTTCTGCTGGTCTTGGCCTCTTTTGCGATTTTTGACCATTCTTTTCTGTTATGACATTTGGCTTTCCAATTTTGTATTTCTAACTTTCTTAAATGCTCCACTACATCATCCATCCATCTAATCTTTGGTCTGCCTCGCCTTCTATTTTCTGTTGGTGTCCATTCTGTTACTATTCTTATTGTTTTTGTCTTATCTGCTCTCATTATGTGACCAAACCATTTTATTCATTGAGATTTTATGTAGTTGACGATATCTTCTCCCTGCATTTTTTCTCTTATCTCGAAATTCATTCGTATTCTAAATTCATTCTCTCCTATCTGAATTGGCCCTAAGATACGTCTTATAATCTTTCTCTCAAAAATTCTTAAATCTTCTTCTTTTTTTTGTCATTGTCCATGTCTCTGTCGCATATACTACTACTGGTCTTATTATGGTTTTATAAATTTGTACCTTTACCTTTATGCTTAAATATTTGCTGTCGATGTGTTTGTTATTTGAGTAATAAGTTCTGTATTCTTTGTTTTGTTTTCTCATTTCTCTTATTCTTTTTGTTGTATATTATTGAGCCTAAATATTTAAATTTCTGTACCTTTTCTATTTTGTACTTTTCTATATTTATAAATTCATCATGGTTACTGTCACTATATTTTAAATATTTTGTTTTCTTCTCGTTGATTTCCAATCCAGTTTTTTTTGTTTCTTCTTCTATTCTTGTAGTCTAGGCGAGTCTATTTAAACAGGAATAATCTCCTGTGCCAATTATCTCGCAATAGTACATAGAATTTTCTTGTTCGGATTAAAGAGGTTTGTTCGGATTGTAGCTCTTAAGTGTTGTTGTTCCGATTACTGGATGTTCGGAATGCAGTGTGTTCGGATTATAGATATCTACTACTTATAAAAACTATAGTTATTTTTAACATAATTTATTTTTAATACAGATTTTTAGCTTTTAAAAAATATGATTTTGTTTATTTGATATGAGAACACTGTTAAATCAAACTTAAAAAAATGCAAACATTAAAAACTTTTTTAAAGAGTGACTTTTTTCGAAAATCCAATAATAAAAAAGTTTTCCATTTGGCAAAAGAATTCATGCACACACTGTATACTTCCACCAAATCAGCTGATAGACTGTGACTTTTATTAAATTTCACAATAAACCTTGTGTTCCTCTTGTGTTTTATACCAGTGTTCCATAAAAAATTCCTGGTAACTCTATGTCTAATAATAATAGAAGAAAAAGTTTCTGTCTTATTAGTAATGGAATCCAAACTAGATCTTGGCAAGGAGGCTCGAAATTTGTAGTTATACCACTGGTAGAAATCAGTTAAAAACTTCATATTACAAAATCAGTGTATTACAGTGACACCCACAGTATGTTTTTCAAATTTATGTTTAAATTTATTTTGCTATAGCGTATACAGTATAATATACTTGTGTGAACCATGTAGTACATACATATTATGGCCAAAGCGAGTGAAGTGACCTGCTGAGATGCCAGGCAGCTGGGAGCAGCTTAAACAGGTCGCTCTCTATATGTACGTCCTTCTCATTTCAGGCATGATATAAGATGGAATTGAATTAAAATTCTTGCGTATGATAATACATATAATTTGTAACAAGTAACACATTTAGCCCCTTTATTATGCTTAAAGATTTATAAATAATATGTTATGGCAATGTATAGAGCTAATTGGTTATATTGAAGCTTTATTTAGTGCTAAATTGCTTATAAAACAATTTGGTGGAGTAAGAATGCCGGTAAAACGCTCTTACAACATAAATGTATGGCTGCTTTATTGAAGCACCTTATACAGCTTTTTTCTTACTTCATAAAAGGCTTGGTAAGATCTTTTATATAGATACAAACCACATAGATTTATAAGAGATTGTAAGCCTTTATAAATCATTTTTATGCAACTGTTTTAAAGTCTTTTAATGCAAAACTTTACAGCAGTAATCGTGTATGCAGCTGAAATTCTCTTTTGAAGCTATGTAGCTGCAAATATGACGCTAAAATAGAACTATTTTATAGCCAAACTTAGTCAGTTTGATAACCACTAAAAGATTAGCTTACACAGTTTGAACGAAGTTCCATGTATAATATACTTGTATAATTTCATAATTTACATGTATAATTTCATGTGCTGCTTGTTAATAAGTATTTACAGCCTTGGTAGTGTAACGTCTAGCGTTCTGGACTTTCACCCAACCAGGCCAATTTCGACCCTTGTTACCGGCAGATCTGGTTAAGGTTTTCTGAAGTTTTCCTTAACTGTGACACAAATGTGGGATTTGCGCTGTTCCAGTATTCTCTAAGTCGGCTGCAGCCGCACGTAGGGTTTATGTAATAATAATAATCGCCTCCTCCCTCCCGCACAAGCTTATAGCTTCTGGGGCCTGGTTTCCAGGTTATGGGTTGTAGCAATTATTATTATTACCATATAATACGAATCAATATTGGAAAAAAAAAGTGAAGCGCTAGTTAAGAGTAAAGGCTGAATTAATACTCGGAAAATACTGGAGGAACAAAACTTAAAAAATACTTGAAGAATCAAACTTTCAAACCAGTTTAATAATAGTTTAATTGAACAGACCACTTTTAAAAAGAAACGTCAAAAAATGAAAGTTATAAGAAATGTCAAGAAGTAATAATCAACGCCAATGATGGAGGGAGTATCCCATAACTAGGATGTGGAACAGGAGGAAGACAACATTCGAGAAATAGAAGAAGCACACTTAGCAGTCCTTCTTGACCACAGTATTAGTCTTTGTATTGAAATTTGACAATGGGCAACTACTTATGGAATTAGTTGCATAGCTTTGAATAACTGATTTTAAATCGACACAAATAAGCTCCTATCATCAGACCCTAAGACACTACTAAATACTCAACTACAATGTTGGTAATAATGGTTATTATTGGCATTAAGGTTTGCAAATATGTTTAAAAAAGCTTTATCTAGTGTGATGGATAACAAAACATCAACATAACTTTAATAGAAATAGTTTGTGGAATAAACTATTTTTATTAAAGTTATGTTGATGGATTATCAATTTATAAAAGCTCAAGTATCTCAATTACTTCAAAAGTTATTTACGATTATAAAGGGTCAAAATATAATGAGACACCCTGTATAATTTCACATGAATAAAAAGAATTACCTGCGTTAATCAAAACAAAAACAAAAAATATACCTAAAAAATGACATTACCGAGGTTGTACGTGTTAAAAATCCATATAGGTATCGAAGTATGAATTTTTGCTGCCTTCTGTGCTCTGTAACTCCAAAACTGTTAATTTTAGAGCTTCGTATCCCTGGAGACTTTCGATCAGGATAATGTAAACTACAACATATCACAGTTTCAGCCAATTTGAATGGTATCCAATTTCCGTAAGAAATGTGCGGAGTCCTTTGCACGAGGGCACTCATTAGATTTGGTGCGGTCCTGTACATAATTCATAATGCTAGTTGTCAGATTAATTCTTATGTATTTTTTGTTACATATTTATTAAAAATAATTATTAATATTGTTTGGCTAAAAACGTAAAAATTCTAATAAAACGAACAAATAGATAAAAATAATAAAATCTTACTATTATAACAACTTTATTCCTCATCAGAAATTTGAAATCGTGTATTAGGATAGCAGAAAAGGCTGAGGATGGTTTACTCCTGGTAGCTACATTGACATATTGAAGACCCCCCGTATGTAGCCAAGAACGAAACCAGTTGCAAAATCATCATTAGTAGTGATACTGGCTATCAGATGGCGTCCAGTTTTACAGATTTTCAAGAATGTTTCAAATTTAACTTTGTTAAAAGTTAAAAACTATTTTGAGTTATTTCATAACAATTTTTAATAAGTATTTAACAGAAAATGCGTAAACCATAACGTAACAATTAGCATTAAGAACATTAATAAAAATAATGGAAGCAGGTGTGTCTCCAAGAAATTGTACTTTCTTGGAGACACACCTGCTTCTGTTATTTTCTTAATGATAAATAATTGTTACGTTATCGTTTATGGATTTTCCGTTATATACTTATTAAAAATTGTTATAAAATAACTTAAAATAATGTTTAACTATTAACAAACTTGAATTTGAAACATTTTTGGAAATTTGTAACAACTGGACGCCATCTGTTAACCAGTAGCACTATTAATGATGATATTACAGATTCTGTCATCAATGTCTACATACGAGTGTAACCAATAAGTAAATGTAGCTATCAGGATACCAGCTAAACTACCCTCAGCCTTTTCTGCTATCCTAATACAGGATTTTAAATTTCTGATGAGGAATAAAGTTGTTATAATAGTAATTTTGTCACATTTTATTCAATATTGCTGAACTGCCTCACGTTAAACCTATGGTCATTGAAATTTACTATGGGTTTGAAAAATTCATTCCTATCAATTCCAGGTGTAATTAACTTCTTACCACCTAAAAAGGAAAATTTCACTAATATATAATGAGTGCCAAAATGATTTCTTCAATAAATTGGAAATAACAAAAAATTTATTTTGCTGATGACTAAATTATTGATAATAAAAAGTGGAGGCTTTGGAGATATTTTAACGGTTGTCAAAAAGTGGTGGTGGTATGGAGTTTTCTGGTTTTCTTGAAGAACCTGCTACTGCACTTCTTTTCATAAGTGGCGAAACACACTTTAGCTTATATAGGCTAGTAAATAAATAGAGTTTTTGCTATTGGGCTACCAAAATCTGTGTCAAATTGAAGAAAAAGAAAGAAATCACTTTTCGACAAGACCGTGCAATATGTCATACTACAAGAACATGAAGATCCTGCGACAGACATTTTCGAATAGACAAATTCCTCGAAAAGGTGATCTTAATTGGCCCACTAGATCTCCTGATATTATTGGGTAAGACTGTTTCTTTGGGGATATTTAAAGAGCAGAGTGTTCAAGAGTACACCTAGAAATATAGAGGAACTCAAAAGAAATATCCGTCAAGGATATTTGGCGAGTTATGACAAATTTTGTCCGTTGTTTAGAAGAGTGTGTGGAGAAGGGTATCGGACATTTAACATAGACTATAATGAAAAAGTAAAACTACCGTTATTACTTTCTAAGATGCCATTTATGTGATTTTTGTATTTAAAGTAATTAACGTGTTACTGCCTAATAAAAATGAACAAATCATTTGACTCTCATTGTATTTACAGCAATCACTTACACAAAGTATTCAGATACATGGCTACATCATTCTAAGACTGTTTCTTTAAATGGTATTTCTTTAAATTCTTTATTGATTTTTTTTATAATTTCTAACAGAGTATCAGATTCAAGGAGTTTTGGAGACGTGTCTATTATTTCGAAGTAGAACAGCATGTTTCAACAGAAAAGCTTTCTTTACATGGCAAGTTATATTCTAGCGATATTTCTGCAAAATAACAACTACAGTAGAAATTCTTAATCCAAACTTATTGATGCAAGGCTAATTCGTATTAACGAGGAATTCGGATTACTAGATTATGAGTAAAAAAACATTGCTTTATGCTATGGTAGTTTATTATAAAGAACTTAACTTATGTAATTTACTTATTCTATTACAAAACTTTTATTTTTCATTTAAAAAATCAATATTTTTTTTCTTTAAGTTTTCTCTTTCTCCTTTTATAGCGATGTTCTCACATTTCTTGATCTTAATTTCAGTGTTTTTCTATTTCCTGTATCTTTGTCAATAGAGACATTCTAGGATTTTAGTTTTGTGTTTCTTTATATCGCTGACTGTCGATTTATCAATAGCATATTTTAAATAGCAATCATAATTTTTGAATAATTTCCACTTCCTCTTATAGTTTTAATAATATTTTGGTATTTTTTTTAAATGAGATTTGAATGTCTCGAATACAAATTGTGTAATAACAAAATTGAAGGAAAAAGGTTTTAAGGTAGATGATGTCATTACATAAAGAATTGTGGCAAAACTGTAATGTCAAAGCATTTAAAGCGCCTTTGTGATGGTATCACTACTATATTTATAGCTTATTTTTTACATCTGTAGCTTTCGGGGTTTTTATTACTCTTTATATTAATATAATAAATAAAATAATATAATAATAAAATAATTAATATAATTATAAAAGCGTTTGTTGGTCTTCGTATAGTTTGTTTACACCCATTGGGTCGTAACAGTATCAGTCAACAAACTGCATCAACAATCTGCTATAATTTCATTTATAATATTCACCTACCAAGAACGCTACATATTTAATTTCAGTATGTACATAGAACGTTCTTGTTTGGATTAAAGAGATTTGTTCGAATTAAAGAGGATTTCAGATTAAAGAGGTTTGTTCGGATTATAGCTTGTAAATGTTGTTTTTCGGATTACTGGATGTTCGAAATACAATGTGTTCAGAAAGTTGTTTATATTGAATCTGCTACAGACACTATAGTATAGGCGCTTTATAATTGCAAACTGTAACGCACATTTAAAGCAATTTTTTACTGCATAAAAAATTGCATGTAGCCTTTTTAGTTACCTCTTAGAAGCTGTTTAACATGGTTTATAAAAAACTGGTAAAACAAAATAAAGCGGTTCCGTTAATACTATATAATTATTTATGTACAGGTGCGGCTGAAAAATTTTCAACGGTAATTTATCAAGTTAGCACATTTTTCTAATATTCACATCGAATGAATCTGGCTTGTATGCCATTTATGACATTTCAGATGAATAAAAATGATGTCCTTTATGAGAATTGAAAAGTCGAAATTATGCAGTCCGAATAGACTGTTGAAAATTTTTTGGCTGCGACTGTACCCTTTACAGAGCTTACCCAGGTATATAATAATAGTCCCCTTCTCAGGCCATGAAGGCTCATTGAGGTGTTTTGGGTATACAGTGCTATTTATTTACCATGCAATATATGTAAACTGTATAAAAGAGCATGCTGTATAATTGGTTGCCTATGTGTGCATAATGCCTTGCTTCGATTATATTCAAATGCAACATAGGAAAATTACACATATTGCAATGTAATTTAATAGCACTGTATAGGTACTCCGTTAATACTGGAAAATTGTTGTTACCTCTTAATTATGCAGCATTAAGCTTTATAAAAAAGCAAAGTAGATATTGTTAGGGTTTTTAAAAAGCAATTTGTGTACTAACCGGTAAATTCCATGTGACACTTTTCAATAAAAATATTTAAAAAGCATCTATGAGTTATTATTCCATATTATTGCTCATTCTTTGAATTCCATGAACTTTATTATCAGGGAAAGGTGTTGACCTTGCTAAATGCATAGTTGATGTTCAGTTTGTGAGGTTGCACATATAAAATTTCAAAAAGCAACCACACCTAGTCATAATTTTAAAGACACGACCACACAGAATAGCATACATAACTACCTATTTAACCAGTGTTTGCCTGACCCTGATTATTATTAACATTTTAAGTCGAGTATACACCTCTACGTCAACAAATTTAAAGCATCCATTATTAATCAGCTGGTTGACCGATAGAATTACCCAAATAGGTGGCCTACTTGAGATGGAATACCTCTGTGTATATTATTTATTAGTTGTTAGTATTTAGTTTATAACATATAAATATAGAAGCTTTGTTGGTTGTGTGTGCTAATCGTATCTGCAGGTTTAGTTATACAGATATGAGATTTTGTACTGGGTCAATATGCTCTGTATCATAACTAAGGTTACCACATATTTGAAATAGGAACGAAGGACAATTTCTGCTCAAAAATTTTGCCAAAGTAGCACACAGAATCTAACTAACATAGGGGGACAAAAGGAAAACAAAAAATAATATTAATGTTTTTGTTCATAACTTGAAACATCCTAAAGCTGTTTTTGAAAAACTTAATAATTTAATATTTTTGATAATAATAGTTTTTATTCCTACATTACCAACATCTAAGGTCTTATGTACCCCATCTAACGTGCGACACAATTACACAAGCCCATAGTTGAGGTGGTCACATTCAAGTTAGAAAAATTCTGCCACCCCGAGTGGGTTTTGTATCCATGACCTTCGGAATATGAGTAGTGTCCCCTTACATTACATTAGAAATAATCTTTAATCTTAAACTTGCACCAGTTATGTTTTAATTTAACACTCAACTACTACTACCTAAATATTCTTCTCTAAAATCATGTCTCATGCTTCACTATCGAATAAAAAAAAATATTGCTACCTATGTTCTGTGATGCGGCTTAAGTTGTAGAATGATATTTCTTTTAGCAAATGACTTTTCTTCACAGATGGTAGGACGGAGAATAATAAATTGTAGGACATGTCCTTCCAAAGTAAGACGTTTGGTAACTCTAATCATAATAAACATGGTAAGTGAAATTAAAATCGCAGTACCCTCGTTGTGAAGCAGTGTATTCAATAGTTTTAATAATAATTGTTATATTTAAATGTTTCCAGATAATTATGTAGATTGCTCTACATATGTTTTGGCTTGAGCTTATTTACTATTAAGTAATCTTCTCAAAAGTTCTTGATACAGGCCTCACAAACCGAAAAATATGATGCAAAGAGATCCACTGAACCCGAGTAGCAAAATTTGTCTATACCAGGAAAAGATTGCGCACACGTACGAATAAAAATATATGTGATATTATTGATGAAATGTAAGCACGTACACGCAGTCTGCATTTGGTATAGACAGATTTTGCTACTCGGGAATTATCTGGAAACATTTAAATACAACAGTTTTTATTAAAAGACAATAATTTAAGCTTGTATGTAATTTAACGATTGTATGTAATTTATGACGTTTATGCTACACCCTATACATCGTTGCATATAATTTAGGACTGAGAATCTTGTTTCTAAAAGAGTTTGAATTTAATTTAAAAATTTTACCTTTAAGTATTCCACACTAAATGAAGCAGTTCCAGCTCTAGTCATCATACCTCCAACGATTGCAACTTCCCAGTGAGTTAAACCTTGAAGTTTCTGAGTGCCAATTTGCACTCCTAGGTAAAGTGTGTTATTTCTTATTTCAAAAGTCATATTGCCTACTCTATGAAAAGATGACAATCCTGTTAACCATGTATGTGTCATTTGAAGTCCAAAGATTCCAGCAGTGTAATTATAATCGTCCATTTTAAAAGGATCATAATTGTTTTCACGAACTTGATATCGTGCTTCAGCAACAAGTTGATCAAATGGTGATATAGAGTTTGGAAATCTTTGCGGTAAGGCACTAACTTGTTTATTGACATCATTTCTCATGTTTGTATTTACTTCACTAAGTATAAATGGTTTAATTGAATCAAATATGAAAGTCCCAACAGAATTAATCACTCCTTGAAAAACACTTGCAAAAAACCCTAATCTTTCAAAATTCATGGCAATATTTTTAAAAGTAATATCCATATTCATTTCTTGAGCTTCTAGTTGTCCTTCTCTTTGAACTTCTAATTTTGCTTGGGCTTGCACAAACACATCTGTTAATTGAACTGTAAAGGGTCCTTGGGATTTAGAAACCCAAGTACTTAAAGTGTAATTTCCCAAAACATTTAAAGTATCTATTTGTAAGGCAGCATCAACTTGCATAGCTGCTAAATCAGCATGTATGTGGTCTATACGGAATTTAGACAAGCCATACAATTTAACATTTTCAAAATGCATTTTACCAATGGAAAATGAGTGAGATAATGGAGGAATGTCCAGTGGGTCAGGAACTGGTGCTCCAGGAATTCCAATAGGATCTGGCTGTTTGTAATGCTCAAGTACTGCCAAAACATATTCGCTAATTCGTTTTTCACCAGCTTTTAAAATTTGTTGCTCTTGTGGGGTAGAATCTGATTTCAGGAAAAAAGACACATTAAGTAACTAATATAATAACTAATTAGTCTTTTAGACTAATTAGTTGTCTTTTACATACCTGCTGCAGCACATAATCCCAGGTAAAAGAACACAAATATACACAAACACTTTATTTGAGACATGCTTTTGTTAATATCATTAACAGTACAACGACCATGTATTCACAACGCATTAAAAGCAATTCATGAAGTTAACAGTGTCAAAGTTCATGACTGAATAAACACTTCTTTTATCAGTATGACGCATGAAATAACGAAGAAGCACACAACACAACAATCTTAAATATATATCCTGTTGGCTTTATATATAGTAAATTGATCTACTGATGTTCTTGCAATCAACTTATTACGATTATTACGCGTTCCGGAAAAACGTAAAAGATGTTTAATTAATTACTGAAATATATATCTTAAATTCTGTTATCATTAAATTATCTGATTATTTTTCCATCAAATATTAAAAATAGACATCCTTTGTACGTTAGCGTTAATTCTTTCCCTTTTTGTAAAGCTATAGTACTTCATAAAAGATAAATGAAAATCTGATTAATTACCAACACAAAACTAATAGAGAATAATAATATATTATTCTAATATAAACGTCAAATTGTCGTCAAATTTTAGTTATTTATTGACGTATAAGACGTCATATATGATGTCATCATTATGACGTCATTTTAAGACGTTTTTAAGAGGTCTAGAAATGGCTGACGTCGCATGTACGTCGAAGTGCTTCAATAATGACTAGTTACAGATGTCATATTGTCACTGTTAGTTGACATATTTTTAACAGACTAATAAAACACTTTTCCATTTTAAGAAATATGTATATTAAACGTGAAGATTGCTTCAGTAAAGCGCTTCAAAAATTGACATTTAAGAAACCGTCCAGGAAGGTTCTAATCTGTGGTGCTGCAGCGCTGTAACTCGCTGAATGTGCTCAATAATATATATAAATATATAGAAAAAATCCAGGTAAAAACAGAATTACTTGTCCCTTAATTTAAAGTAAGTTGAAAGCACCTTACCGCTTTAATCAGAAACTATCTTAATTACAGCAAAACGGCACAACTACTTATAACCGTTAACACCGCTCAACCGCCGCCCCTGGACCCTGAATGCGAAAGGCTCGGAGTCAACTGCAGTTTCACTATAAAAAAAACCTCAAATTTTAAGCGCGAAATCTGAAATATGGAATTTCTTTATGCTCAGGAAGATGGAAAACGCCCAGTCTGTTTTTAATAATTCCACCCAAGATTTTAAACACAAATATTTCCTTTTGAATATTAAACATGAACATTAAATCTTAGAATACTCGTTAATAATAAGTTTATAATTATTACATAAAATGACTAATAAAATTAGTAACAACTTCTAAACCGTCCCATTTAGCAGAGCTATTTCTTGATCTTATTCGGGTTCAACAGAAATCATCATTCTGACGTCTATTAGACGTCTTCTGTAGACGTCATTATTAGATAAAAATGCGAATGTCATTTGTACGTTAATCATAGGTCTGCGACGTCCCTGACCAAATGTGATTACATAATGACGTCTTTTTGACGGTAGTATGTTTGCTGTGATATTTCAAAGTAAAAATTCAGGTTATATTTCGCCTCATAATCGATCGAGAATCCGTTTTTCTTGTGGTGCTAACGCAAGGTATAGTGTCAGAAACATATATTCAGGACTTTGTATGTATTTTTGGGGAATGCAGAAGTTAAATTTGGATACTGATTATGTAGGAGTAACATCAATATCAACATTAAATATATGTAGCCCGCACATTCTGCCCTGCTAAGCGAAAAGGTCGTTTCTGCAAAACATCAACTCAGAAATATACCATATCTTTTCTTAGCTCACACTAACATTCTATATAGTAAATTTCTACATTGCAGTTTTGCAGATACGACCTTTTCGCTTAGCAGGGCAGCATGCACAACTACAAATACATAATTAATGGCCACTTGTACCAAACTTTTAATCTTTGTTTAACCTTACGTACGTAGAGATTAAGTTCCATTGGTGTATATGGCAGATATGACACATTTAAAGATAAGCTGAGAATAGAAACTAAAAATTGCAATTCACCATAAGCGAGCTAACCAGAGAAACCGTGATCTACCTTCGTTCAAATATTAATTTGATTACATTACATAACCTAGTACTTTACGTAATCATTTGAGGTTGGTTTGGAAACTATAAGAACGAAGGAATGAGGCTAACTGTAAGTAAAAGTGTTCTTCTTTTGCAAGATAATACCGTTTGACACCAGATCCATTATGCAAGTTTTGCTCCATGTTTCTTAAGTCCTTACAGTTCAGACTTGCCCCATTCTGAATATCATCGGTTTGGTACACTTAAAATGAGCGAGCGAGTAATGGAAATGGTACTAACTTGGCTGCACGACCAACCAAAAAATCTATTTGGCAGTTACCAGATAAATGGAAATGTAGTAAATTCTTCTTTCGAGAAAACTTTGAATTTCAACTTAAAAAAGCACAATGTTGCCATCCTGAAATTCGTAGAAATAAAATATAATACATAAATAAACAAAGGGATAATAATGGGAAATCGCGCAATCGTTAGATGAACATATGAGTTATAGCCGTCTACACGTGTTTCACACTTATTAGTGATCATCAGGACGGCATAGCAGATGGAATTAATAAAAGCAACTAACTCAGAAAAATGTAACAACCATAAGGTTTCACAGATAGCAGCCACCCATGTAGGAATTGCCGGTCTTGACAATAGGCCCCAGCTTGGCTGAATATTGGATAACCAAATGTCGTTATTTCAACATTGGTCGAAGCCTAGGCCAACCTTCACATCCCACGCCTCGGCTGCTTTATCGTGGCCCAAGGTCAACCAACGCCTATGTACCAATGCTGGGCTCTCTAATCTCTGTCCAAGTCAGAGCCAACATTCAGCGCCCTAGTCTCGGTTTCTTACTGTTTGCCAAAGCCCCAACCAATGCTAGTGTTTTTAGACTTGGTTTCTTACCCTTGAACCAAGTTTGGGCCAATCTTCACATATTCTACCAAATCAAGCTTGTGAAGTTTTCTGTCTTTATTATATCAGCTAGTAATTAATTAAGAGAAAAGTATGAGAAAAGTTAAACTAAAATACCTACATAGATTATAATTATTATTATTACTAAATATAAATTCAACTTTCAAATTTTTGCGCGCTTCGAAACAAGCACAGACATGAAAAGTCAGTAACGCCGCAGCTACAAGGGGAAGCCTTTACCGACGTATTAGTCAGTGTTCATCCGCCTACCATGAGTGATGTTACGTTTAACCGTTTTGTAGTATTATTAATAAAATAATGTATGTGAAATAAAAAGTGTTTATTTAAAAACAAAGCTACGCTAATAAGAATAAATACAATTTTTAGTAGTAAAAATTAAACTTGTATGCTTGAAAACAATTTTTTAAGTCACTTTTTTTAAATTTATTTGTTAAACACCTAAAATATTATTAATTTCGTATAAAATCAGTCTCTAACTCTATCTTGTTCTTGTGTCACAATTTTTTTTAAGTTACGTTGTTATGTTACTAATAATTGAATGAATTAAAATAATTGGTAATAATTTAGAATGTTTGTGTTACTTTGTTTTCTTCATCAAAGTTATTTCATCCAAGTCTTAATAAGCTATAGTACAATATTAAATATTAGGTTGGTCTCATACTCAAAGGTCAGTAATAACCCGGAGCTACCCTTGGATTCCGAACCTACCGTTGGATTCCGAACCTACACTATCAATGATTGTCAGCCATGATACCACATTAATATTAAGAATGGCCCAGTATTGATTATATACCTTGGGCCAAGACTCAGTATTAGCGTCGGCACTATATTGGTTTTCACTATTGGGCCAAGATGTACCACCAATCTAGGGCCATGACTGATTAACAAGCTTGGCACGAAGTTATCATCCCGATTTTAGACCAGTCTTGGATTTCAGGCTTGTACCAGAGTTGATAAGCATCGTCCCAAGGCTGAGCCAAGCGCGGGCCCTTTGTTATTTCCTATATGGGCAACCGCACATTTGCAGCATCGGCTCGAAGACATTGAATACTCAGTGAAACAACAAACGTCGGCAATAGGCTACGGCTACGGAGGCGGCTATAGCCCCGTGTAGACGGCTGCAACTCATATTTTCATCTAACGATTGCGCGATTTCCCACTATTATCCCTTTGTTTATTTATTTGTACGACCATTAATGCTTTTATTCTAAATAATACATAAAGTCGAAAGTGAACCTTTTCTGGCTGGTTATATTAAAAATGTCATAGTGATATAACAACCGAATCATGAGTTAAATTTACATACTTTACTATCTTTTATATTATTTCCACAGAAAAATATCCCTTTAAGTTAGTCGAGAAAAATTTATGAGCTATTAGAGAGATTTGAACCTCTGACCTTTTATTATCAGATTATTTATTATATCAGAGTCGCTGAACAAATATTAAATTCTTCGAAATGATAATTGTAATGTAAATGTGAAAAATTCGGAATCAAAACTAATTATGCAAATGATAAGGTACGTGTTTTATGGAACGATATCGGGTTCCTAACGTAGTCAAATTTTTTTTGAGTTTTATTTTGTAAGGGAGGGAGTTACATACAGGTTTTAAATATATTCCTCAAGTTATTTAGGAATCGTCAAATTTAGAATTAGATTTAAAATATTGAATGTGAAATTTAACCACCATTCTATAAGAAAATTATTATCGAGTACACTAAAGGATCCAGAAATATTTTTGTTTATAAAGAAAAGAAGAAACATTATTACTTCATTATTTGTACTTGTTGTGATTACTGATAGTATTACATGTTAATTAGAATTATGCTTAATTTATTATTTATCTTATTTCGATGAATTTGTTAATTGGAGAATTTTTCCAACTGAATAAATAAATATATACATATGTTATACATACATAACTTGATTTGTGTTTATTTTTTTCAACATTTTCTCATCATGTATTTCAGTGACTACACGTCAATAATAATTTGGTACCCTAAATTCAATGGTGATGGTTCCATACCTGCATGGACCCTCCGAAGAACACTAGAATCCGGGTCCATGTTTTCATTGTACATTATAAGCACTCAAAGTGTTCTTATTTAATTGTTCATGCAAGTCTGAGCCATCACTACTGACTCCAACGTTTCGAATTGCATAAAAAAAACTCTTGATAAATACTGAATGTGATGGACTCTTTAAGGAACTCAGCGCCCTTTAGCGGACCCATGTCGGCTTGGGACTTGGGATTATCTTGAGCTTGAATTCAAGGGTCCGAATTACATAGGAATGGTCATATCTGGAGTAGAGAGCATGTAGTTACTGAACGTTATCCATTGTCAGTCAATATTACTTATATTATATATTGGTGTTATTATGGGCACGAATGTATTACCAGAATGACAAGTGAGCAATTTTCGAAGTGACATCTTTGGATCATTAAATATAAAATGAATGAATCTTCGTTTTAAACTGTTACTGCCTTTAAATCTACTCCTCCTCTTTTATTTCTCTAAAGATTAACAAATCTGTTGGCAATTGTGGCAGTGACATTTGTTGGTTAAGAAATAAACTAAATAAAAGTAAAGCGCGGAAATACGAACCATCGCCGTTCCTTATGGCAGCTGCGTAGCTGGCCTAGGCCCAGAACCAGATTTAAGAAACGCCAAACGGGGAAATCGCCCAGGGGTCGTCTATAGATGACTTAGATGATTATAGCTAAGGCATAGAACTCCTACAGTTTATAGATTTTTCCAAAATTTTAAAAGAAGAATACATATCCAAGGACTCAAAGGAAGACGAAGATCTGAACTTAGAACAACTAATGCACAAAATGTTAATTTAGAAATGAGTAAAAGATGCTTTTCCGATTGTAGAGATAGTTCTGCGTATGTATCTTGTACTCATGATTACAATGCAGCAGTGAAAATTCTTTTTCGATCTCAACACTAATTAAGTGCGCATCGTTGCCACTTTGCGTGACCTACCTAGAAGACCGGGGACTTTATATTTAGATTTCTTTTGTGCAGCAAAACGGACTGAACCCTTTGAATTCTCGGAGTAATTATCTCGGAGTAATCCTCGATGGGGGTCTAACCTAGTGCCCATACATTGTACATCGAGCTAATCGCGCCAAGGCGGTACAAGCCTAGCTGTAGTATCCTGAGAGCAAAGATTAGTTCTGAGAACAATTAAATACAACCAGGATCAAGTGAACAAGGTTTTGAGCAACTGACTGCTCGGTTCAGACCTCCAGCTGCTTCTAGATTTAATTTTAAATTCAGAAGAAAATCTCATAACCGATTTAGATTACGGGGCGCTTTCACCTATCGCTAAAAGCGACCACGCAGTCGGTGCTACAAAACTGCTACAATACAGCTATTACATACCCATAACCATGGACCCGAAAAAGTAGTAAGTAGCATCCTTGGATGCCAACTTCTAGGTCTCCTAAATAAGCAGTAGGGGAACAAGGTAAGCAGTTCCCTGGATACCAGCTTCTAGATTCCCTTCAGTTAAAATAATATTATAAGTTATTTACAAGAGGTCTGGCTGATGGTGTTGGTGAGCACCCCGGAGGAAACTGAGTTCTTAAGCCACGAGGCCTCTGGTTTAATACCTTTTGTAAATGCAAGTTAAGCATTTCTGACGAACGGAAAAATGCAATATGGGTGCTGGCGAAGTACTTCTGCTCGTAGGTCGTTCTCTAACACCGAACTCAGCTGTGGCCAGCTTGAGTTATTTATAACAAGCTCGTGCGAGATCAGAGATGAGCAGCCTTGGGGAACATTTTATGTTGGTTGAAAATGTAACTTGAGAAATAATGAGTAATTTAGTTTGAAATTATTTCATCTGTGACAATATCGAAGTGTGTTCCGACTCTAATGCTGACGTTCAGTAGTTAGGTTTAAAAAACAGAATTAACGAAGCTTTACAAAAATTTACATACGCAAATCAAAAAAAACCCCGAAAACTTTGGGACACTTACAGAAATCAACTTCTTCCCGGTAGCTACCAACGTTATAGACATCATTGTAAAATTCTATCAAATTGGATAAGAACCGCCAAAATGAATTATCAAAAGATGGTATTTATAGCTAGCAATAATAAGGTATTCTTTGTATATATAAACAGCAGCATGAAATCACAAATACCAGTAATTTTAAAAGATGGTGTAACTTTTATCTGCCATTCGAATCCATATGTGGTGGCATGCATGTTTTCTCACCAATTTAGCAAAGTTTTCGTTCGAAAAGATACATATATTATCAATGTCCCAGTTACCAGAATCCTCTAGAGTTATCGATGGTATTAACGGCGAAATTTACCTTCGAAAAGGCCACGAAGGCTATTAACTCTTTGAAAAACGAATCTAGCCCTGGTTTGTATGATATTCACCCCTTGGTGCTCAACGAATGCGCTGGCTCATTGAGCAGACCACTGGCTCAACTTTCGCAAAATTCAATGGACTCCGGAAGGAATGCTACTTGGCAATTGGAAACATCAGTTGTGGTTCCTATATACAAAAAATACGATAAATTAAACGCTTTCAATTATAGCCCTACAGGCTTAACTTCGGTTGTATGTAAACTTATGGGCAATGTATTTGTCTGGGAATTAATGGAATTTCTAGATCAGCACAATCTTCTGCCTGATATGCAGCATGGATTTATTTCTAGACGTTCTACAGTATCTTAATCTCTTATGTAATTTAGACTACTGATCAAAAACGCTAGATAATGGAGAGCCCGTAGATGTGATATACTTAGATTTTGGGAATAGAAAGACTCTTGTTGAAACTCTAGCATCTAAGGAATACGAGATGACTTGCTAAATTGGTGTCGCCCTTTTACGCAGATGACACCTTTTTGTTTGCAGATCTAGTTACTTACTGTAGTTGCATACAGGGGGATTTCAATGTGTTAAAGAAATGGTGTAGTGACTGACTATTAACACTATTCTACATCTTGGCGCAAACAACCCGTTTGTGAAATACTATCTCGGCGGAGATACGCTATTTACAGGATTTGATGTGTGATTTGGAGTGGAACGACCATATTGTAAGAATTAAGAAGAAGGTAAACTCTCTAACATATTGTATTGCCAAAGCATTTAAAAACCTTAGTGCTTTAAATACAGTCAAGATTTTTAAAACTCCTGTCAGACTAATAATTGATTATGCATCGGTCAGATGGTGTCTGTATTTCGTGAAAGATGTTGAGCTATTAGTTGAAAACACAAAGAATGTGTTCAGAAACTCAGTTATAGGCTCAGTTAAGTAGGCAGGCATTTTATTTAATTGCATTTCACGTAAAAGCGATTGCTGTTGCTGATATACGATGTGAAGCTCGAAGAAACACAATTGAAGCACTAACGATTGCACAGATTTTTCACTTTTGTGCTTCACAAATTCCTGCCTACTTTGCGGTCCCAATAATATCATTGTATCTGAGGTCACATATCTGAGATACGTGACTGTTATGCCTATCTCTCTCATTTATGACCGACTCAGAAACAAAATTTTGTGGCTAACATGCTATAAAAAAGACTGGAAGTCGCATCGGGTGGATCTCTGAAATCCTAAGCACTCTTCTTTCTTTTCATACAGTGCATTCGGAAACAGAAATTACATTGTGCACCTTATTCAGGGCTCGCATACGGTTTGCAAATAAAAAAGAAGTTGTTTACTCGCATGAAGTAGGCAAGCACTTTTCTAATCTTACTGTAAGCAAAAACGGTTACTGTTGCTGATATAAGACGTGAAGCACAACGAAGCACTAACGTTTGGCATGAAATTTGCAGATTATAAAAATAAGTTGCTTGCTGCTTCGAGTGGCCAGGCATTTTATTGAATTATTGCACTATACACAAAAGTGGTTGCTGTTGCTGATGTAAGATGTGAAGCACGAAGAAAACTTTGGGCTTTACAAATGTCTGCCTACTTCACGGTCCTACTGTGATCTCACTGTACGCAAAAACGGTTACTGTTGTTGACATAAGATACGAAGAAGCACAAAGGAAACACTGACATTTGGCATACAATTTATGAATTATAAAAATAAGTTGCTTGCTGGCGTGAAGTTGGCAGACGCTTTTTTAATCTCGCTGTAAGCAAAAGCGGTAACTGTTGCTGATATAAGACGTAAAGCACAATGAAGCACTAACGAAGCACTAATATTTGGCATAAAATTTGCAGATTATAAAAATAAGTTTCTTGTTGGCATGAAGTAGGCAGCCATTTTATTTAATTGCACTATACGTAAAAACGGTTGCTGTTGCTGATATTCGATGTGAAGCACGATGAAGCACAATTCAAGTACTAAATATTCTTCAAGTACTATATATACTTCACGGCCCCGTCCTAGGGTAGTTTAGCTGGGTTCTGCCTACTTCACGGTTCCCACTGTGATCTCACTGTACGCAAAAACGGTTACTGTTGTTGACATAAGATATACAGTACGAAGAAACACAAATGAAACACTTACATTTGGCATAAGATTTATGAATTATAAAAATAAGTTGCTTGCTGGCATGAAGTTGGCAGACACTTTTTTAATCTCGCTGTAAGCGAAAGTGGTAACTGTTGCTGATATAATATGTAAAGCACAATGAAGCACTAACGAAGCACTAATGTTTGGCATCATGGGCGCCCATAGAGGGGGGCAAGAAGGGGCATTTGCCCCCCCCTGGATAATCTACATTGTAAAAATGTTCTTGATAATAAACTTAAAAAATTGTAAATAATCTGATAAACACTTGAAATTCGGCTTATATACTGCGCCAAAAAATTATCGCAACACTTAAAATCTTGAGTCACGTACAGATTTACACGTAATTGTTACAGGATCGTAAATGCACCAAGGTACGTCACAGTCATTCTGGAACCTTATATCGTTCGGTTAGCCTCGTTTATAGTGGACGAATATCGTTTAATCCAAGACAACTCCAAAGTGCGCTTAATTAAAAAAATTGATTTTAAGTTCTTCATGAAAATTGTTGTAAGATTATTTTAACGCGAAGAGGCTGTACTCATTATTAATTTTCAGTAACATTTTGTTTCGTGTTGTTCTTGTTACTGTGGAACTCCAACCAATTGCATGTTAACATTTAAAAGAGAAAAAAAGTTATACTGGTGTTCCTAATTTCAAAACAGGTCGCGTAATTACAAGAATTCTTGACAACGAAGTCGTTATTATACGTGCAGATTTTCTTTCTTATCATTTAACAAAAAAAATCGAATTTACATTTGTTGCGATAATTTTTTGGCGCACTGTATTTATTATACTTTTTTTTTTGGTGTGCTGTGTGATTCTTGAAACTACATCTCTTCCCCTTCTAACTAGCTGCCGACATATCGGTTAACGCATACTATGCAATTCTTAGAAGAGATATCAAAATAATTATGTTAAACCTGACACCTCTTCGTCTCCTCGTCAGTGAACAAAAAACAAAATTATTTTCAGTTCAGTCATTTCTATTGTCGGCGTTAATGAAGTGACAGTAGTGCACTAGTGCGTTCACGAATTATTCCTGCCATAATATTAAATTGAACCGAAGAGGTGCGTAATTCGGTACCTAGTAAATTAATATCGAGTACATTATTCAATATTTTTAGAAAAAATGGACATAAGAAAATTTTTAACAAGAAATCAAGATTCTTCAACAGCAGTTAAAGACGATGGAATTTTAACGCATTCAGTTAAAAAACAGAAAAAGGATGAACCACAACCTTGTTGTAGCACTGCAACGGAAAACATCCAAGAAAGATTGAATGATCTCGGAAATTTCATCGATCAAAACCAAAGAAAACTATCAGATTCTGAGAAGTACTATATAATTACAAATCGACCGAAGCCTGACAAAACTTTTAACTTTAAAAAACATGAGGATGCAAAGAAAAAGAGGTCATTTAGACACGATTGGTTTGAGCAGTATCATTGGTTAACATATTCTGAAAAATTAAAAGGAGCTTTATGTATTAACTGTGTATTGTTTAAACCTTCTGTAAAAAGAGGTTTTCAAGGCTCCTTTATTGTTAAACCATTTACAAAATACAATGATTTCCATGAATCTGCGAAAAATCATGCTAATTCTGAATGGCATAAGGAGTCTTTAATGAAATCCCAACTTTTTATGGATGTATTTTCAGGAAAACAAAAAAGAGTAGATTTACAATTAAATAAAGCTGCCGATGATTTAATTGAAGCAAATAGGATTAAAATTTCATCGATAATTTCTACAATAGTTTATTGTGGGACCCATGACATAGCATTAAGAGGGAAAAAATCAACAGAAGGAAACTTTCGTGATTTATTAGAATTCAGAGTCGAATCTGGTGACAAAGTGCTTCAAGAACACTTCGAAACATGTTCAGGAAAAGCCAAGTATACATCTCATCGTATACAAAATGAGATTATCAATATTTGCGGACAGATAATTAGAAATGAAATTGTGAATCAGATAAACAATGAGAACGTTATAGCATTTTCACTACTTGCAGATGAAACGGCTGATATATCTGGTATCGAACAGCTTTCAGTGGGAGTTAGATTTTTAAAAAAACATGAGGATAATTCTCTGAATATATCTGAAGATTTTCTTGGATTTGTTCCGTTAAACAAATTGGACGCTTCATCTATCGCACATGCAATTTTAAATTTTTGTGAAAAATTAAATATGAATATGTCAAAACTTAGAGGACTCGGATTTGATGGCTGTTCAACAATGGCAGGTAAAGAAAATGGTGTACAAAAAATAATCAGGGACAGATATCCAAAAGCACTTTATTTCCACTGTGCATCACATAGATTAAATTTAGTTGTTAACGATCTAAATGCCATTTCGGAAATTCAAAATACGATAGCTACTATAAAAGAAGTTATAAAATTTTTCCGTGAAAGTACCTTAAGAAGAAAATTAGTTTCTAATATACCTCTCTTATGTGAAACACGATGGAGTGCAAAATATAAAAGCATTAGGTTGTTCTCAGAAAAATTTATTGAAATAAAGAAGGCACTAGAAAATTTGTCGACAGATGCAGAATTTAATAAAAGCACAAGAACCAAAGCTCATCAACTTTCAGTTTGTACCTCTGAAAGCAGCTTTATTATTTCTTTAAAAATTATATCAAAATATTCTTCAATTTTGGAACCTGTAACCAATGTTTTGCAAGGCGTTAGCATTGATATGCTAAGTGTTAAGCAGCAGATTGAAAGGATTTTGAGTTTATTAGAAAAACATAGAGATGCGGACCTGGATACAATTTTTTCTGAAATATTTCGGAAGTGTTTGGAAATAACCCAAGAATTTGGAATTGAGTTGAAAATGCCCAGAACAAGTAATCGTCAGGTGCACAGAGCAAATTATGAAACACAATCTGTGGAAGAATATTTTAAACGATCAATTTTTATTAGATATTTAGATTCTCTGATCTGCTCTTTAAAAGACAGATTTACTAATCAACATGAACCTGCATTTTTGCTTTACAATTTACATCCAAATTATGTTAAAAATCATTCTTACGAACAGTTTGTAAATATTGTTAATGTAATCAACACATTTTATGAAATTGATAATTTCCAAGAAGAAGCTCTGGCGTGGTATTATCACTGCATTAATTCTTCTATCAACTCCAAGGAATTAACTTTAATAGATGTACTGCAGCATTGTCAGTTTTATCCAGCCGTCCAAAATGCACTACAACTTGTCATAGCTTTGCCACCAACGACGTGCACTATCGAAAGGTCTTTTAGCACTTTACGACGCATAAAAACATGGTTGCGTTCGACAATGGGTGAAGAAAGGCTAGATGGCTTATGTATGATGAGCGTACATAGAGATTTTATTAAAAAGAATAAATTGTTGTTTATAGAAAATGTTATAAGCGAATTTTCAAAAAATGTTAGAAATTTAAAATTTGCCTTTTCGTCTACAGATATGTAAAAATTTGAATAAACTAATTGTGATAGCTTTACTCTTTTTTTCATGGTAGTTACTCTTGAGTGTTGACTATTATTATTGTTCATTATTAATGATATTTGGTTCCACGTCTGACCCGGCATAAATAGGCATTGTTAGAAATATGCAGTGTTTTTTCCGATGATTATTATGTTTTAGATCGTAACACAGGGCGCAGGCCATGATGGAATTCTCTGACGCTTGCCCCCCCTTAAAAAAAATTGTATGGGCGCCCATGTTTGGCATAAAATTTGCAGATTATAAAAATAAGTTGCTTGCTGGCGCGAAGTAGGCAGACATTTTATTTAGAAACGGTTGCTGTTGCTGATACACGATGTGAAGCACGATGAAGCACAATTCAAGTACTAAATATTGCACAGACTTTTGTGCTTCACAAATGTCTGCCTACTTCACGGCACCGTCCTGGGGTAGTTTTGGAAAAGATGCGTACAGCTAAGTGACTTTACTTTCAGTACACAAGAATTGTCTGGAAAGTTCTTGTTGGGACCGATGACAGAAAAAAATATTTACAGTATCTACAAATGTATATCGATGGTATTAATTCATTCACGAATCAAAGAGTTTAAACACATTAAAAATGTTTGCTTCTGAAATCGAATCCACGCTATGTTCCAGTTGGAAGGAAGAGAATAACCCCCCCCCCCCAAAACAGAGTAAAAGACAGTGTAAAGGACACCAAGGCTTAGATTAATAAAACATACGTCGCCTAGATATAATGCTCTTATGCTTAGTTCGACATCGAAATCTGAAAATTTACATTAGGAGATTAAATATTTGCAGATCAAGCAAAATGTGAAAAAACGAAGCCAGCAGCTTCTAGGCCTCTAGGGGGTTGATTAAGTTATATTTATATTAATGAAGAAACTTAAAAAAATAAGACTATTGTAGGAAATTCCCATAATTATATTAGTACTGATCATGTTATAAGTTTTATAAGTTCCATAGTGTCCATTATGTTACCAGTAGTTATGGTAAAAAGTTTATTCTTTTGTAGAACAGACATGTCATATATATATGTACCTTCTTTATGTATTTTATTCAAACTTTTGTTCACTTTAATTCTCACAACGACAGAAAGTACTTTAAAAGGTTTAAAAAGAATTTAAATGGTAAACTCTTCTGGTACACATTTTCTTAAAAGGTCATCCATTTAAAAATACATTGTGAGCTTCACTAGCATATTGTTTTTAAAAAGTTGGAATTGGGTAGACAAACAGATTTGTTAAAACACTTGGACTTTATAAAGAAGAAGAAACTTATTTTTAAATTTGAATTTTATTATCCTTAAAAAACTTTTGCGAATATTAGATAACTTGTTGCATCGCATGGAATGTGCTGCCATCTATTAGCCGATAGCTCAGTATAAAACTCAGAATATATTAGAAGTTCTTAACAAGATGGTGGCAAAATTGGTTTAGTCAAGCACTAGTGGCATCTAGTTGTGTGAGTAGTTTAAATATTTAAAAAAAATATATGAAAAATTATTTTTTAAGTTTTTATATTATTTGGGAGTCGTAGGCTGAAAAGAAGCTAAAACGTACCTTGCATAAGAAAAGAAATAACAAAAAAGCTTTTGTTCGTTACCGTTTGGGATGTATTATTGAGTCTACGAAAATGCTTTTGATATAAATTTTTTCTTCGAAACCAAAATAAACAGACTAAACTTCCAAGAAAAAGCAAAGTCTAACAATGTTTAACTAACCAAATACCAAATATGTTTCTTACATGAAACACGGGCTTTTATTCTGAAACAAGTAGCTCTATTGTCTTATGCAATGAGAATAAAAATGTTAGTAAAATATTCACAGATAATTCTATGATTCATTTACTTCACATGCGTTTGAATACTTCCTTATATAGTAAGTAATAAGGTATAGTGAATATAAACAAACACATTACTATGGTTATTATACAGGTAACTATATAGACAAACAAAACGGTAATTAGATTTACAACGCCTCCGCTAACAGAGAATCGTTGAGATCAATTTATTCATTAATTAAGAGTACCTTGTGTTTATGCTTATGCAGCGTGTGCGAAAAGTATAACATCTCAGTAAATACCTATTTTATTGAAAAATATTTAAAATCAATATTCAAAGTAGCTTACTATTTAAATTTAGTACCTAATTCTTCATAGGACTAATAGGACAACACTAAATAATTATTTTTTAAAAAACAAAAGTGCAATGAATAATACTTTCATGACAAGATGCACCTACATATATTCTGCTCATTTGACAGAATTTGTTTTCGGTGTTCTCATTGCAGATTAATGTCCGCCAGTTTGTTAATGATGCCTTTCCTAATCGGTGGATACACAGAAGAGGTTCAATAGAATGACCAGTTCGCTTGCCGGATTTAAGTCCGTAGTCCGTTAAGTCTTTTTCTTTAGTGGTAGGGGAAGAGGGGAAACAGTGTTACACGTACTACAGTGTTAGGATTGCTTTATATTAAACATTGTTCATATTTTCATGTTAGAAGTACTTTGGTGTTAACCAAGTGTAGGTGCATTTTAGTTAATATTCACCGATGGGTTTTCAAGAAATTAAGGTATGTATATTTTTTAATATGAAAAGTAATTATTTCAAGTAAAATACAATTTAATTCAGGATTAAATTAATTAAAGCTAGATTATTAAAATTTTTTTTATAAGTAGTTTGTAAGCTTGAGCTTGACTCACAATTTATTTAAATGTTTTACATAATTTCCATTATATTATTAGGAGACAAATAGCCACCACCTGCGTATTTCGGAGGTTTTTTGCAAATATTTAACTAAAAATGTTGTTAGCATTCAATTAGAAATTATTAGAAGTTTAAACATTTACTGCAGTTTTCCAACAAAAATTCGAATTTGTTAAATTTTTAAATACAGATGTCCAAATTAATTCTCGCAGTTAAAATAAACTTGGGAACATTTTTGACCTAGCACTTTGACGCAGTGTCGGGCTAGCCCGCCGAACAATCGGACAAATATCTAGTGGGCCCTCTATTTCCAGCCCTCCTAGGTCCTACCCTGTGGTAAACACAACCATTTCTAACAGGAAAAATGTTTCATCGTTCACTCATCAGATAATTAATATAATAGTCCCCTTTGCAGGCCATAACGGCTCGTTGGGCATAGCAGAGTAGGCTCAGGTAGCTAGGCTATAGCAGTACTCAATGGGGATTTAGATGAGGTTACCGTTGCAAACACGGGTTTGTTAAGTATCACAGATGATTTGATTCGAACTACGGATCAAAGAAAAGTTTCAATTGTGGTGCTTTTGGATTTCAGTAAAGCATTTGACACAATCGATCATATAGTTCTTTTAGCATTGCTTCATTACATTGGTCTTGGTAGCCGAGCATTATCTCTGCTCCAAGATTACTTGAGCGGTCGTTATCAGACTGTATTTCGAATCAGCAAAGGTCTGATGCTTTACCGATTATTTCTGGAGTGCCGCAATCCTTCTATCGTAGATTCTGCAAAAAATTTAGGACTGATTCTTGATCATCCATTACGTTTTAAACAACATATCTCAAACTGCTTTCCAGGTGCATACTGCAATTTAGTTTGATATACCAAAATCGTTATTCTCTCAATAGAAAACTTAAAATAATGCTGTGTAATACCCTTGTCTTATCAAAAATTGATTATTGCGACATAGTTTATAGTCCTTGCTTAAACTCTCGAAACATACGTCGAATACAAAAACTGCAGAACTCATGTCTGCACTTAATACGGTATTAAAAAACATAAAAAATCACAAGAAATTCCTTGGTTAAATATGCAAAACCGACTACATTCGTTATGTTTATATCACAAAATACTGATAACAAAAATTCCTCCATACTTATATAACAGAATCACTTTTCGTACTGATATACATCATCTGAACCTGAGATTTAGGGGAAAGTTAAGTCAACCTAAAATAAATTCGGCATTAGGACGACATTCGTATTGTATTGCTCATTTCTACAACGCTTTGCCCGATGATCTCAAAATCTTAAAACTTCGTGCAGTATAAAGGAATTATTATTACTGAATAAATAACAAAAACTGTTTATATCATATAGGAATATGGTCACTTGACAATTATACTACTACTATTTCTCTCCGGTTTGGTCTACTCTGACGTATGTATGTAGTACATACCTATTGGACATATTTGTTGTTTTTCTTTTCACCTTATGTAGAAGAACACTAAGGCTTATAAACATGCTGCATGTATTTTTGGCTGAAATGGTAGAGCAGTGTTAGAATTTTTCTAAAATAGCTGAACTTCGCCCACTCCTTCTTCACATACAGAGAAAAAAATGTATACTCGGTTAGAATAAAGGCATGGTTAATTGTATAGAGCCACACGGGTGGTAAAGTGGCTAGCTTTACGCACCGACCGCCTATCTTACCCGAAGAGATAATCGCCAGGCACTCATTCTTGGAGGCTGAATCGCCCTGGAAGCCTCAAATATTTTTAAAATGCCTTGCTGTTATGGCGATCCTAAGAATCAAACCCAGGACGTTGAGATTCTTTAGTCAAGTGCCACGCCCACTGAGTTACCAGACTTCTATAATTGTAACTATACAGGGTGTAACTAATATAACTAGAAACCTCGTAATGGGGGGGGGGTAGCTGTAATGATTTAGAACATATTTTCCTGATCGACATGTGGTCGCTTCCTGCTAGTTTTCGAGGAAATTTTCCCCTCGTCATTCTGTGTGCCGTTTGGTTGGCTTCTGAATGCTGAATGAACTACAGTTGGACAATATTTCTTTACATGTACGTCGTGACTAATAAATATATGGAACAATCCACATGTGTAGCCTTGTAGCCATGGAATCACAGTGGCGTTACATGTAGGTTAGCTTTTAGCGCTGTTTATGTTTAAAAAATATCAACCAGCGTCTGATTAAGGGTTATGAACGACACATACTGCAGGCAGTTTGCCATTTCTTCCCTGTCGACTACTTATCACCGTTCACCATCTCGGGTCTTTTTTTCACTAATTGTCAATGATCGCGCAGAGAGAATGGAAATTGTATTAACATTTGTTTATTGGTTCTAATATTATACTTTCCAAATGTATGTAATTAAACCATCCAGTGTCTGATGTAAGAGGGGGGGATTGACACGGGGACCCCGCAAACATCAGGTACTGAAGTCATCATTGAATGTGAATTACAAAAAGCTGAGAGCTTAGTTAAGCGTTACAACATTTCATTTTTTAAATTTAACAAGTTTCTTGTTATTTTAATTTTTTTTAATTTCACGCCTACACTACGGGGGAACCAACAGCTAAGGTCATCTGTCCCCCATCTAACATGCAACACGAATACACACATCCATAGTTGAGGTGGCGGAATTTTCCAATTAGAAAAATCCCGTCGCCCCAAGTGGGATTCGAACCGACGACCCTTGGAACACGAGTGATGCACTGACACCACTCGTCCACCGCCGGCCCTTTCTTGTTATTATATTTAAAAATATACAGTTATTCAAGCTATTTCAACTCATTAATGTTTAATTACGTATAACTCCATAGCTTATGAAGAATTCGAACGTTGGGGTGTAGTTAGAAATTTGAAAGCTTGCGAAGAACTACAAAAACACAACGTTCGATTCTTTGGTTCCTCGCTACTCCGCGGAAACAGTTTGTCCTTTTCTATAAATTTATTTCTTGAAATATTTTGTTTATCATTTAGAACAATTTTACTGATAGTATAAATATTTGTTGTGCAGTTATTATGTAAAAAATATTTTACTTTTATTATGAATACTGAAATCTTACACCATTCTTCTGAATACATTTAAAAAAGGTAGTTAATAGTCATAGCCAAACTCAATAATGCTCGTTGTATATGAATTGGCTAACTCAAAACATTTCATTGCGAACGGAAGTTAACTGAATGCTCTTTGCATGAGAATTTAAAGTTAGAGTAACTGCACGATTTGTTTTAACCTGCCTTTAATGCAATGTTTCCATCTGTAAATACAAAGTGCAAAGCATAAAATAATGTACCACTAGTACTTAGGAATGTGCCCGCTTGCCTATTAACTGATTCTCTCTTTCTCCTTCACATCTTTCATTTAAACTCCCCAAATCCTTCTCCTTCAAATTTTTAAGTACTAGGAATAATCTGCTCGCCCCATGACCATGTTATGTGATACAAACAAAAAATGACAATTAGGCTCTGAAAACAACACTACACAATTTAGCGACTAATAACAAAGATATTAATAACAAACTAATAACAAAAGCTTTAAGATAATTAACAGAACAACACTATGGGCAAAGTCGTGCGGAGAACGACGGCGCCAGGGTTCGTAAGACGCTGCGACATTATAATTTAAGGAAGTAAAAAATGTTTAAAACGTTTTAAGACTGATTCTCACTATACGGCAGGCTACCAACAGTCACCGGACCGACAAAACATTGTCCTGTACATTTTATATGGACGCGACGGTTCGTGTCTGTGATGGTTGATGCGAATACCTTCAAAAAAATGTACAGTACGATGTTTTGTCGGTCCGGTGACTGTTGGTAGACTGCCGTTTAGTGAGAATCAGCCTTAAGACTCCACGAAATTTGAAATCTAAGACATTTAAAACAATACACCGCAAGCTAGAAAGGCGTAAGGAATTAAGGATTAAGTAAGTTAAGTAAAAACAATACAATAAGACTCGTATTTTTATACGTATAGTGGTATACGGCACTTCATGTCATAATGTAAGAATAGAGGTGTTACGTTCCCAAGGATGAGCAATAGATCGAGTTTTCTAAACCAATTAAATTTGACCCAGAGTGCCCTCAAGTTGACCCAAACAAATACACGTGCTACACGATAGCCGCGTTCGGTAATTCAGATATGTTGACTCGAAGAGCTATCCATTGTTGTAAATAATTGTAACTATAGCAATAGAGCTTTCAGAGCAAAAAAGGTTGAAATACTGAACCCATAGTAACATTTGTTATTTTCATTCCTTCTTATATTTCCTGTTGAAAAATCTCAAGTTCGGATGACTTTGCGCATTGATGCGCCGATTGCTGCACTTTGGGTCCATTTTCATTGGTTCGCGGATTCTGCCCCCCTCTATAAACCTCTCTGCAGGGTGATTCATTAGCCTCTGTACAAGCGTTGGCAAGGAAAACTACATGTAATTTCATGAAGAAATGGTCATATGAATGTATGTAGGTTCTATCTTTCTCAAAAAATGTAGTAGCTATAGTTTAGAATAACAAAATTTAGTAAAAAATGATCACCTGTCAAAAATAGTTTGTTTAGGTCAAAACTTTCTGCCACGATTTGTTAAAATTTGTACTAGGCAATGAATCATTCATTTTCTAACGAAGAATATGCGGACATTGTTTTTATCTATGTATTTTGTAGTAAAAACGCTCGTAATGCAGCGACAGAATATCGAAACAGATTTCCTAATAGACGTCACCCGTTGCATTCCATATTCAGTACATCATTTGGAAGACTTCGCATATCACGAAATTTAGGGCTATCACAAAGTTTTGTGTGGCGAGCCATACAACGCAAGAGGCTACACCCTTATCATAGACAAAGTGTACAAGCATTGCATCGCGGAGACGCTCAACAGCGATTATATTTTTATCACTGGATTGTGCAACAACACGCCTGAGATGACAACTTTATTTCAAGAGTTCTATGGTCAGATGAGTCCATTTTCTAAAGAGATGGTATTAATAATTTTCACAATGGCCATCTTTGCTCTCTGGACAATCCACATGCGAACAGAACGCGTAATTTTCAGTAGAGATAGTGTAAATGTTTTTTGATCTTCTGGAAGACGTTCTACTCCACCTGATGCAAGATATGTGGTATCAGCATGACGCAGTTCTGCTTCACCGAGGAAGACAAGTGACCGAATAGCTGCATACGCATTTTCCAAATACATGCATTGGTAACGGATGTCCTACACCATTGCCACCTAAATCATCCGACTTAAATCCTTGCGATTTTTATTTATGGGGTCACTTCAAGCAACTTGTTTATGCCGTGGAAATAATAATAATCAAAATACAAGAGTTTAATTAGTCGTTGCCAGTTGTGCATTCAGGAGAATGGACTAATTTTTGAACATATACTGTAGTCTAAATGATGCTTTCTGTTTGTTACAATAAATGTTTTTGATTTTCTTAAAATATTATTCCTCATTAGTGTTCAAACAGAAAATTATTTTAAAAGCCCTATAACTTCTTAACAGAGAAAGATAGAACCTGCATCCATATGAACATTTTTTCATGAAATTAAATCTAGTTTTCATTGCCAGCGTTTGTACAGAGGCTAATGAATCACCCGTTTATGAGATATGTCCATTGTTCCAAGATAGGAGTGCAGGAATGGCGTTTATTGCATTTGCGCCACCCGCCACTTCAAGTTCCTCCTACTCGTCAAAATCGAAGGTCGAAGTATATTTTATTTGTATTTGTATTTTTCTCATTCAGCTCGAAGAGCTGAATATTTTGAAACCAAGTTTGGCCCGATCGGACGCAGGTATGTTTTACGGGGCCCGTAAGAAAAAGTAACGCATGTTGCCTAAACTAAACTATGCACCGGTGAATAGTTGAATATGCAACGTCATACTTACGTTGCTGGGTATTCATTCGAAATTTATTTGGAGGGCCTACTGGAGTGGTGCGTCGTTAATTAGTTGAAATTACTTAGCAGGCCGCATTCGTGTATAGACGGTCTTTCATTTATGGGAATACATTATAAATTTTTGGGGAAGAAGATTTTGGTCAAAAAACGGATATTTTCCATGTTACAAAAGGGGGAAAGGTTTTAGAAAGTAGACAACACTCCAATTAGTTAACGGCCAACTGACCGTCACGGTGTGCGGTGTATCTTTGTTTTCCCTTTTGTTATGTTTTCGAATATTCGGATTGTCGTTGTAGATTAAAGATAAACGAAACACTTTTTGAACACGAAAAGTTGCAAAATATTTATATTAATATTATACCTTATATCTTAGATTTATTAAAAGATTGTTTTAGGTTTTACAAAGTCTTATTTTTTAAATCTTAACTAGGGAAACCTCGTCAAGACATGACGGTCAAAAGGATTGAAGGATTTCCTTATATACAATATTTGTTGTGTGATTACAATCCTTCGGATTTTCATGAATGATTATTTAACGCTAAATAAACGCTACCAAACATTACCAGTTGAAAATTCTAAGCCTAACACTCCTTTCTCCCCGCTTACCCTCCTCTCTTCTGAGGTATCTTCCTCTCTGGCTTACCAACCCCGCCGGTTTGTTCTACATAAGTAGGTAATGGGCCACTTCAGGCAGACAGTCCATCCCCACTCCTTTTATGCAAATAACCCGCGATCTAATTAATATTCAAATAAGGCGTGGTCTAATTAAATGCGCGAATTAAATTAATTGATCTAATTAAATTAAAATAAATTAATTCACGGTATCATTTGCATATCTCATCTCTCATTTACATATATCATTTCTCATAGCATGCGCGAATTAAATTAATTCACGGTATCATTTGCATATCTCATCTCTCATTTACATTACTCATTTGTACATCTCACCTCTCTCATTTCTCATATGCATGCTCGAATTAAATTAATTCACGGTATCATTAGCATATCTCATCTCTCATTTACATTTATCATTTCTCATATGGATGCGCGAATTAAATTAATTCAGGGTATCATTTGCATATCTCATCTTTCATTTACATAACTCATTTCTCATATGGATGCTCGAATTAAATTAATTTACGGTATCATTAGCATATCTCATCTCTCATAAGCATTTGAATTATCAAGTTGTCTATTTTGTAAGTAGGCAATTAGGTTCATGAAACAGCGTCAGAAAAATCGACACATCGACGAAGTACACCAAACCCCCTAAAGTGACAACTAAATAAGATTGATATTTACTCGACTCTTTATTCGTTACACACACTGGTAGAAATTACCGATCTAGGCGTTCAAAAATAGTGTTACTTGTAGTGACCCATTTGTTTGAAATTATAATAACTTACTTTTTATAGGATCAAATAGTTCGATACCACTCTTTTTATTTTCTTAGAAACGTCAGTGCTCATGCACGAATGAGGTTAAATAGTCATATAAACCCTCAGCAAAATTACACCTTTCTCACTCTACTTTTAATTGCAATAACCAACAGTGCCTTTCTGTTTATCAGTAAAGATTTTTCTCTTAAAAGTGTTATTTTCGGGTCATCTGAAGGTCAGACTGTTATTCTGTATAACATAATATTTAAATAAAAGCTCCAGTATTTTTTCAATTAGTTTTATTGTTAGCCATTAAAAGTAATATTACTATTTGTAATGTGGAAGTTTTGACTAAGCTTACATTGTTTGGCAATAACTTGCAATATTTTTTTCTATTTTTATCCGATAGTATATTTATTTGACTATTCGGGGATGTATAAGAACTTGTCATAATATGTCATAAATATTTTGTATGACTTCTTTTAACTCGGACAAGTGGAATCGCGCAGTGGGAGTTGGTGAATGTGTGTCGAGATGAAGCCAACAATGAAAATAGAATCAACGCGATTTATTCATACAAAGAAGTTTCACATGGACAATTTAGCGGAAACAATCGAAGACATTTTAAGAAAACAATGAACATATGCAAGCAAACAGGCCAGAAGTGGCAGGAACGCCATTCAAGTCTATGTAATCTTAAAAGCAAGTGAACGCATTGGCTTGAAGATTATTTTTCATGTTTAAAAACTGAATTCAACAAATTCCGAATACGCCGACCTCAAGCAAAGCAATCGAAAGACTACGGACGAATTCTTCCGAATAATCTCAGGTTAAAAAAAGTCAAAAAGTAAGCACAGAAGAGCTAAGTTTTGCTACGAAAGTCAGTTCACGTGCCAAATGTTTACGGACTGCAGCAGGCATGGTGAAGAAGATTTCCGAGTCTGCAAAGGAAGCTCATCAGTTAAGAAAGTCAATTTCGCAAACTGTTAGAACCCCAACCAAACTTTCGCCAGACCAGGCTTTAGCTTCATTTATCAAAAAAGACTTACGAAGGACCAATATATAGTAATACATGATGAAACAAAAAAAACAGAATGCAGACATATATCTCATCTATGATGACTTATTATTAGCTAAAAAGCGTTGTTATCCTGAAAATATCAAAGTGACTGATGTTTCAGCCGCGGATTCAAAATTCAAGATACGTGTAAGAGCAATACGTAAAAGTGATAGATTCTGTGATGACACGTTTTTTAAGATTTATTGCCAAATAACCTATATTACTAAATTGACCCTACTAGGTCCTTCTTATAAGTAATAATTGCTTTACAAGTATTTGTGAACTGTTTTACACGAAATAATATTGCTAGTTACTAAATAACCTACTAATACATTATAGATAACAATCAAAGGTAGATATTATTTATTTTTCTACATCATGTCTTATGATACTGAGACCCAATAACGTTTTATTGTGAAAATACCCCGACACTTAATTCTGAACGACTAGATCGGCGATTTCTACCACTGTGCGTCACTTCGAAATAAGTCGCGTTATAAAAATGATCAATTGCACTACCAGAATTTTTCATGAGTATCAGAGGCTTTTATAAAGCTTTGAAAGGTTTTAATTACGCCAGGAAATGCTGGATAAATACTACATTGGATTTTGTTTTGGATGCACTTGCTGTTTCTCTACTGGAATCAACTATATTGTGCTTGTTCCCATTGACTGATTCTGGTGAGATCTATCTAAACATTTTTGGTGACTTGAGCATACAACATAGTGATGAAGATAATGTTTCTATTCGATTCAATTCTTCCGCCCAATACTGAGTTTTAATCAAGAATTATAGACTACAATAGTATAAAGGGTGTTTCATTAAAAATTATCCTGCTTGTAAGTGTCGTTTATATACAATCTATATCACTAAAAAATAATCATAAACTGCGCAAGAATCAGTTCCTTGTTCCATACACCTTTTCTCATTACCATTTTCTGAAATTCTTGAAAATAATCGACTCTCTATGAATGTATTTTGTGTACTTAATGTCTATTGTTTGACACACATTTATTAAGGCTTGTTTAAAAAGCCTACCAGTAGATTGTTGAGTTCAGTGAATTCATCTTCATCACTATATTTCAAGAATTACTATATTTAACCAAAAATTATTTATTACTAAAGAAAACTGCTAAATGAAGCTTGATACAGTATATAAATTTTTAATTGGTGTCATTAACTTTTTTAGTCGATTGTTTTGAAAGATCTAAGGAGAATGAAAATTTGAAAAAATAATAGATTAAGCTTCTACCTAGTATCTACCTATGAGTTACCATTATTCAGCATATCGTCTACTAAAGCTGTAGAGGCCTAACAGAAATCAAACATTAATGGAAGCGAGCTGCTAGCTGCACAAGAGTACTGTGTTTGGGTGGAGTAAAAGACGATTTGAGGTTTATAATCTTTATTATTTGACTTTTAAAGATCAGAGAATGAATGTTTTGACATTGTGGTTTAGGAATTATATTCTTGACTTCTGTATACATTTCGTGGACTTGGATACTACAAATTATCGAAGGCACCTTTGATCATCACAGTACTGATACTCAAAGGCACCTGCAACTAATTGCTCTTTATGCAGGAAACATGGTAATAAAGTATAATGGTATAAAGTATTTGGATAAGGAAATCAGTAAGTCTTAAATAAAAACAAAATAATAACTGTTTTATTTTAATGATGTTATAAAAGTAGTAGTTAATCACAATTTACAATACAAATAATATTCTATATTATTATTATTGTTTGTGATTTGTTTAATATATTTTATATTGGTAAATATTACGTGTCGTCATTTGGGGTGACGTCATCGAAGAGTGAGATTCAATCAATAATTCTATTTACATTTTAATTTGCTATTCAAGCTGCTTCAGTGACTATTTGAGGTGTAGGCTAACTATAAACATTTCTACCTCGGTGTGTACTGGTAGTATAAGGAAAACAAAGAAGAAGGGAATTGTTCATTTGAGAAAGTTCTCATGTCAAATCAAGAATTCTAAGAGTAAATAAATATTTTAATAATATTATAACGTTATTGGTATATTCTGAACAAATATTGAGTACTGGGAATAAATAAAGCTAGTATATTCCTCCATACCTTAAATTTATAAACAAACATGTTTGTTGCAATAGTTTGGACAGTGGTTAATGGAAAACTTGAAGGCTTGTTATGGCTCTTGATTATATTACTATTTTAATACTATCATATGTCTTTCATATGGCTTTCCTTAGTAAAAAGGATTACTTTTTTGATCCCCTAACACATAGGCGCCGACTTCTCAAAACTTTAATGAGGGCTAACACGTTTGGAGTTTTACCAACCGTAGTAAGCACAGTCTGCCAATATAAGTTTTTCCAAAGTGACTAATTATTAATTAAACTTCTATATACAATAACAATACAATGTAAAAAAACCCAAATACTCAAAATCAAATTTAGAGATTACCCTGTGCTTTCAAACAATCGTTTGTAAGATCTCCCGAGTACATAAAAATGATTATTTCTGTTATCATTTTTTTATTAGTTTCAAAGGTGCGCATATCCCGAAAATGAAAAAAAAACATTTAGTCGCTTTTTTTTAAAGAAAATCGTTTAAATTAGTGCAACTTAAAGTAAATGTTGTGCGCTGAAGAGCCGACATAATTTCATAGTTCAGTTAACCGGAGCGGGGTGATAATAACCCCAAGTCGCTATCGTCCAAGGTTCGATTCCAGCTGGAAGATAACTTAAGGTAGATAATAGGTTAAGTAGAATGATAATTTCTTTACATTGACAATTTAAATAGTTACTTATAAGTTGAGTTCGGCAATTGCATCAAATTAATCTGATTGCTCCAGTAACTAGGGAGCGATTGTCTTAATAATGGTTGCTATAGTTACCCGAGCAATCAGATTAGTTTGATGTAATTGCCGAACTCAGCTATTGTTAACGAAGATTATTAAATTTGTGACTCTTTGTTTCCAGAAAAATGGCATGCATCGCACTCCTGATTCAATTACTACATAACTTGAGTATTTATCTTATCAAATTAAGCAGGTCAGTAAAATTCATCAGAAAATTCTAAAAATTGTAATAAGCAGTTATTCAAAACATTTAGCAAAACTATCAGTCACCAGAGAAATAAACAAAAACCAAACTATGCAATTTATTAAAATTATATAGAAAAACATTTTTAAAGAGAAAGATTGCAGAAAGCATTTTAAATTGTGTTTTGTAAAAAGCTAGATTTTAAAAATCTGCCAGATGGAATCACACCTGGGGCGGCAGTAACTTAAGGTTATTATTACCCCGCTCCAACTAAGCTATGGTGCCATGCCGGCGCGGCGCTTGAGCACGCTACACTTATTTTAAAAGTAGGTTGAACTAAGTTTAATGATGATGATGAAAAATAGACTAAATGTAATATTATAATCAGGATATAAGTATAGTTTAAGCTAATAATCAAACTGATAAAAATAAAAAATATTAATTTATTTACTTTACTTTATTTATTTGGGGAGATTTTACAATCGATTTTTTAAAAGCACCGGTCAATCTTTATAGTATATATTTGATTTCCAAAACAGACACACAGCATTAAAATATATTCTTACAGGAACCCAGAAAACTAGGAATATATCGGTATTGACACATGTCAATAAAGACGGCATTGTACAGCAACAAAACTAGACAAAATAACGTCGATATGCGGTAGTTGATCATGCATGCAACATGCAATGAGACGCATGCTTTAAGTGGTTATAACATAACCTTCAAGCTATCCAACATTATAATAAAATCTCGATAGGAAGCAGGTTAATCTTATTTTAAAAAATACCAAAAAATATCTCTGTTGGATAAGTGCGTAGACTCCACTCTTTAGATTTTCAATTTAGAATTTTTATTGCCTAAAACATATTAACCATGCTAATGAGGGCTCAGCCCTCACTACATTATTTTAATGAGGGCTATAAACCTTCTAGTCACCACCTAGTCGGCGCCTATGCCCTAACATGCATGGTCCATCTTACGGTACCATGGTTGCAGAGGTGTACTTTATTAGCTTAGAATCTGTTTAGATTAGACAATATACATTTAGTTAGAAGAGTTAGATTGCTCCATAAAGCTTTGTTTCCAATCATCTCTCACATTTACACCACTATTTCTTATTTGGAAAACAAATTTTCCAATTAAAGAAGTAATTCAACATTATTTTTAGTTATATCCAATTGGCATGTTTATTTCTATTGTAGTAAGCAATAGCCATTTCCTACTTTAAAATCTAATAAAAAAGTCGATTTGGTGTCAATCTTAGTTGAGAAGCTTTGATTTTGCAAGAACTTGAAAAAAAAATACTTGCAAATTGACCAGGTATGTTTTAAACATTTTATGGCGACTTTACCAATGAAAGTAGAAATCACCTTGGTAGTAGAAAGGCTATACCGATTCTGTCTCAAAATCCCAAGTATTTTCTTATGGGCCTCAAAGTTAGCGAAAACGTGACATCCAAGATGGCGGCGGCACACGACAGCGCTCTCGTGTATGTACGATACAACTCGATAACAATATACTTTCAACAATAAAAAATAATTATCTTTATAATAATTAACTTAAGGGCCGGCGGTGGACGAGTGGTGTCAGTGCATCACTCGTGTTCCAAGGGTCGTGGGTTCGAATCCCACTTGGGGCGGCGGAATTTTTCTAATTGGAAAATTCCGCCACCTCAACTATGGATGTGTGTATTCGTGTTGCATGTTAGATAGGGGACAGATGACCTTAGATGTTGGTTACCCCGTAGTGTAGGCGTGAAATAAAAAAATAATTAACTTATCTATAATATTTCTATTAATAATTAATAATATAACATTTACGATCCATTAACAATTGTGTAAATATTATAAAACATTCTGTTACATTTAAGCAATTAATCAGATTATATATTATTAATTATTAATGGAAATATTACTTTTAGGATAATAACTATTATAAAGATAATTATTTTTTGTTATTGAAAGTATATTGTTATCAAGTTGTATCGTACATACACGAGAGCGTTGTCTCCGCCATCTTGGATGACACTTTTTCGCTAACTTTGAGGCCTACAAAAAATACATGGGATTTTGAGCCAGAATCGTTATAGCCTATGTACTCTTGTCTTTAACAAGGTGATGCTCTTTGGAGACTAGTGAAGTATTTCAAAGTTTTTTCTAAAGGTATATAGGCTTAGTTTTTGGATAAAAAATATTGTTCACTTGCTTCCCTATTCTTTAAGATAGGGAAATCTTCCCCCATAACAAATAAAAGCATTTCGAAATACCATTCTGTTCAGAAAAATGATAAGGAAATAAGAATCTTTTACTAGACGTTACAAGACTAAGAACTAACTTAAAGAATTAGTCTAGATTGAAAAAGTAAAACAGCAAGTATTATCCTTTGGTAAAAAATTTAGTCACCCTAAATTTCGACATCAAGTAGCATAGCTTAAAACTAAAATATGAAATCTTAATTGTATGTTCGTATTTTCTGAACTATAATCACACAATTATTATTTCATTTACAAAACTAATTCTTGTCAATATTTCCTAAAAATAAATTAGAAGCGTAAGATTTTATGATAAAAATACTTTGTTAAATTAAATTAGTCGAATATAATGGCACATGGTTCAGTCTATAACAGGTTTATCTTCTAACCACGGTCGAAATATGGGTAATGTTGACGGATAATGAGTTCCTGCTTTATATGAATTTCCATTTCCTTCGGATCTTAATGGATACGTAGCCATCATTATAGGCAATTGTAATTTTACTTCTTTTTCTAAACTTTTGGGTTCAATAATAAACTGAAATAAATTTTCAATTTACTTAAATTCTTAAGTTACAATAGATTTACTTACATAGACATCGTATTGAATTTTTATAAGATGGCACCCGCGTAAATTCGTTGGTGGTAGTGGCGGTACATATAGCTGTTCGTTAGTCCATTCGTCTGATTCACCAGGTCGGATTTTCCCTCGAGTAAGACACGCTAATTCTCTACGTTCTGACTGCACTACTTTACCACGAGCCATATATTGTATTGTTTCAGTAAGAGCTGCTTTAGTGCTTTTTACGGTAACATTACTTCGATTATGAACACTGGCAGATATACCTGAAAGATTAAAAAGAATTATTAAGTAAAGTTTAATGCCATAAACAAATAAAAAGTTTTCATCGTCAAAGTTTTCTGTGGGAGCATAAACCTAATAAAAAAAATTATCATAAAGTACAAGAAACTTATAATCAGGCCTTCATACGAGTGGTGGTTTTTATATTTCTGGAATGGATATGAAAACATACAACCATAGAACTGAAAACCTATTTTTCAATATAACCTCCTTGCTTTAGAATGCAAGTATTGAACAGCTTTCATAAATTTTTTTTTTATTTTGAAATAAATTTTCATTTGGTGAAATTTATTTTCTTTTTGGCTGTAAACTTTTGGTTATATATTTTTTTATCCCCTTTATTGGGTTGTAATGACCCACATTACAACCCAATAAAGGGGATAAAAAAAATATAACCTTCATAAAAATATTCTTTTGGTTTTGCTATAAACTCATTGTCGTCTTCAAATTTACGTCCGGTAAAGTTCTTTTTCAGATTCGCGAATAAAACCGGGATTATAAGGTAATCACTCATTGCAGTTTCGAATGTTTTCGTCTTATGCACAATTGCGTTGTCGTGCAACAGCGGTATCCCATTGCTTAGTTTTTCTCGCCTGTTATATTTAATAGACTCTCCTGGACAACTTAATAAGCCACCATATTACGGTTCCCACTTTTTAAATAATTTATTATTAATATGCCCTTACAATCTTAAAAAATGGTGGGCATTATTTCCCAGTTGACTGGGGGGAAGACTCTAAGTGAGATAATACTCACAGCCTGATGTCCTAATGAATGAATAGAGTAGAACCCGGTTCGGTTATCTGTCGTAGAATATATGTATATGGTGACTACAACAGAAACATTCAGTTCAAAGCTCCAGATTTGAACAAATTGGCAGAATATGGATAGGATGTTCTCTCATTAGCTCTTTAATTTAATTTATTTAACCAACCAGAAGTTTGCAACAATTACTTTTATAATGATTTAAGTCCTATTTCTAAGTCCATCATTTTCATTAATAATTCATTTTCATAATAATTTGTTGCAGATAAACTGGCTTTTACAGCATAGATATGCTAAATAATAAATACATAATTATTCTTTTGTCCTCTGATTCAACGATAGTATACATTTAAATAAAATACGTGCTGGTTGATTGCACAATAATATGGTATAGGAGGCCTCGGTGACATAGTGGGTGATACACTGCTACAGAACGAATATTTGCCGATATGACTCTCAGCGGCGGAATGAAATATTTTTTCCCTTCTATGACATTTGTTTTTGTGTAAACGTATTAGATGGGAGAGGATGTAGTACAACAAAAGGTAAATATGATGAAGGGTTTAATTAATATAGTAATTAAACAGTGAAAGGACAAATCAGAAAAATTATATTTAAAGACCTAATTACTTTATTAGATCAATTATCGTAATTACTCTAAAATTTCATTTCTTTATTTTGTATAAAGCAATGCATTTACTAATATGAATGTAATTTCATCAAAACCGTTGAGATTGTCATCTCCCTTTAGTTTTATGCATTTTCCGCTGAATTTAAAGACCATAGTAGTCGTTACTTCCCTTTTATATGCAGATATTTTTGTTAAAAATGCATTTTTTTTACTTTGTTGGTGCTTTTAATACCCTCTAGAAAACTTAATATGAGTTGTTGATTGACATTAAAGTTAAGAAATAGAGTTTCAAAGAGAGGTGTGTTAACAAACCTAAAACTAAACTTATTAAATTAATAAGTTAGTAAAAGTGATATTAATCATGTCATTTATACCGTGTAGATTTTCAGAATTTTAATTTTTATAAAACAAAATAGATATAAATTACAAAGCAGGTAATATGATTTAGACTTCTGAATATAAATAAACGGATTGATGAAAAAATTGTGAAACTAAAAACTTTAAATTAGAAAACGACGAGATAAAAATGACAAACGAAGGCTTTGGCGCAAGAAAAATAAATTAAAATAACAAAAAATACTTACATAAATTTGCCTTTCACGGGATAACAATAAGTAATTGATATAAGGAAAACATTCAAACAAATTTAAACAAATAAGGAAAGCAAGACTGTTGTTTTGCATTTATTCTGTTATATTTATTCCTTCCCCACGGCTTAATCATGACTCATACAGTCACCCTTCTTACTTCTGTAAACTAATCACTACAAGCAAAGATTCGATTATAACGATACATAACGTAAGTCACCTATGACCCAACTTTTAGACTACCAGAATATCTAGCCAAAAGCCTTCTCCATAGACTAGATGAAAATTTTAGAAATGTATTGATATATTATTCCATCACCAGGAACGTAGCCTTGCAGGGGGGACTCGTAGGGTTGAAGACCCCCCACCATAAACAGCATATGTGACTTAAATGCAGAACGAATTAATTTCATATCTTCGCGTGCGCTCGTAGAGTCGTAGGAATCATTTATCTCGAGTCTCTCCTACTAATAACAGCTTTTAATAAACAATGTAATTTTTTTTCAAAATGTAGATGAAAGTTTTACTGTAAGTCATAGGAAATATATAAATTATTTTATACATATATATATGTATACAGTATGTTTTTTGTAAACGATAATATAGGAAATCCAATGGAATTTTATCATTTTCCTCCTAAGTTTGTACCCTTGCAAATGTAAGTAGAAATTCTGGTATCAATCAAAAGAAGAATTCATTTTACGTCAAAAAAATATTAAACTTTAGGAAGAAAACCAAAATCGATTTAGAAAAAGACTTAAATAGCTTATGGATTTATTGCTTTTTTTGTAATAAGCTATTAAAAAAAGCTGGAAGCTGAACGCCGATTGGTGTAGCGGTTAGCGCTTCAGATTTCTAATCAAAAATCGCGAGTTCAAACCCCATCATCGTATACTTTTTCTTTAATTGTATTGCTTACTAATTATTATTTTTAGAACTTTATTACAACGATTATTAGTTTTATGCCCTTTTTTCATTTGCCTTTTTGATGGGTAGTTAAAATTGTACACAAAATAACGGTAAACCCCCGTAGCAAAAATATCTAACAATAAAAAAAATTAATAATCGTTGTAATAAAGTTCTCAAAATAATAATTAGTAAGCAATACAATTAAAAAAAAAAGTATACGGTGGGTGATGGGGTTTGAACTCGCGATTTTTGATTGGGAATCTGAAGCGTTAACCGCTACACCAATCGGCGTTCAGCTTCCAGCATTTTTTAATAACTTATTATCAAAAGCAGTAAATCAATAAGCTTTTTAAGTCTTTTTCTAAATCGATTTTGGTTTTCTTCATAAAGTTTAATATTTTTTTGACGTAAAATGAATTCTTCTTTCGATTGATACCAAAATTTCTACTTACATTTGCAAGGGTACAAACTTACGAGGAAAATGATGAAATTCCATTGGATTTCCTATATTATCGTTTACAAAAAACACACTGTATATATTTAGTACTGACACTTCAGATTTTGTTCACGAAATATTGATAAAATCCCTCCCTCCCCCATGAACGTTATAATCCCCCAAAAAAAGAAAATCCTGGCTTTTCAAAACGACCCTGTCCATCACTGCAAGCACTTCTACCAACAACCAGGAAGATTTAGAAACTCCTGAAGATTGCTTCCAATGAAGACAAAATTCAAATGCTAGCCCAAGAAAGTCTATATTTTATGTTCCTGTTTTTTGACTATGAAGACTTCTAGAGCTTGCAGTGATTAAGATTACATCACCAGTTGTATTGCATTCTGATATTGCTGCCTTTTCTAAACTTCTATTCTGTTCTTTGACAATGAGCAATATGTAAAATCTTCCTTTTTTTAAATCTACGTTGATAAACTTAATTGTTTTCATTTAAACAAACATAATGCGAAAAACGTCAATAACACACATCGCTTGTTGCTTGTAAAGTATTATAGTACGAGTACTACGGCGATCTTTGACGACCCCCAACGCTTTTTTGAAAAAATGTTTTAACACATACCGATCCTTTCAGTTACATACATGCAAGATTTTATCTTTAATCTTATCAGGTATTTCTGGTTAATGTGAATCTATGACTCAGCGTTAGTTTCAAAATTACACATCAACAGAACTAGTGCCAGAATTTCTGACTAGGCTAGGCCTCAAGATATTAGAGGTAAAAAAATTTACCTTTTTAAAACAAATAAATTCACTAAATGATTGGTTAGTGTTAAATAGCATCTACAAGATAAACATAAAATCTGGCACTCAGACGAGCCACCAATTTCTGAACATCTTGAAAACTTCATCAGTGGATTTGCATTTACCAAGTATTATTAAGTGTGTGTGTACCACAAATTCCAAAATAATCCTTAATATCTAATATTGATTATATTTAAAAAATCAATAACTTATAAAATAATTCATTAATATTAGAAAGTTGTGCAGTATCAGATTTTTACAAATTATTACATAATCTTAAGACACAAATTATGAAGACTACAAAACAAGAAATCGTCGAGCAGACGATTTGTAAATGTTCATTCCAGCGGGTTTGGGCGGGTTTTCGCTTACAAATATCGGACGGGACTAATTTAGTCTTTGTAGCTGATGAAAACTTTTGTGAGACTGAATCAGTTTACTGATTGCGTAATTACATTTTTATTCGATTAGTCACCCGACAGCACTGTCCAAAATTGTGTAATACCAGCTCCTACGACCAGCTGAATAAAAATTATAAGACCAATGCTGAAACGAGCTTCACGGTTGAAGTCCATGCCCATCCGTACCCAAGGATTTGGGAAGGGACCGGTAATCTCCGTGAGAACATTCAACGGGCAGGTCCCTTCAACCCCAATCTGTAGTACACCACTGATGATACATATTAGAATAAATCCTTTTGCTATGGTGTATTCTAGTGTGATTCTTTGAGGTAGCAGAAAATAAGCTTTTCTGATTTTAAAAATTTTAAACATTACATGTTTTTCAGTAGCTTATTGCTAGCTGAGAATCTAGTTGTATAGTCTCCCATTCATAGTCAACAGTTTAAAATATATGGTGTATAATCTATGTTCTACAGTGAGTAGTCTATGGTAGACAGTTTATGATCTATAATACATATGTACCCTATACTCTACGTTCATAATTGACGTTACAGCAAAAAGTCATTTTTCATAAAAGATTTTTTGTTTCTAAATCTGCAGTAGTTATAACTAAATATCATTATTTCATAGAAAGAAGAAGAAAAGTAACAAAACAGCATTGTTTATCTATAAAAAACGATCAAATCTCACGTTTTATCTTAAAATCGTGGTGGTATATTGGAACCAATAATGAAAAATTAACATTAAGATTGATAATTGTATTACCTTATTTTGTGACATGGTTATATGATTTTAGAATAAATACAGGATTAATCATCTTCATAAACAAAGCCAACAATAAAAAATATTTACCTCTAGTGAACCCGGACACGGTGTTATGATTGATAGCCTATAGTCTGGACTATTGTTTATGGCATGTGTATACTCTATGGTCTATTGTCTACTGCTAATTTACTACTTAAATCCTCTATTTACAAAACTTATCGTTTCGTGTAATTCTTATGGATTATTTGAAAAATAGGTATATTTTAAATGTCTAATACTTGGATATACAATACTGCCTAAATACATCAAAATTGTGCTATAAGTAGAAGCACCACAGAGACTGTAGTTTTGGTTTGGATGTTTTAGATGGTTTAGATTTCCATATTTTGTAAAGAATATATTTCAGCCACCCCCCTCAAAAAACAGTTGATGATGTCACAGCTGTATTACTCAAGAGTTGGACATCATGCCCAATTCTGTACTTAATAAATATACAGTGCTATTAAATTAAAATGCAATATACTCTATTACTCTATATTGCAGTTGGAAATAACCAAGTAAGGGCATTAGGTTAAATGGGTTGGTTGTTGCAAGTTTTACCACGAACAGACGTGGTTTGTTAGAAAAAACTACACTGTTCCATTTTTTATTTTACAATAAATGTTATTTTTTACGTTTGCATTTTTAATATTAAACTCAATTAGTGTTAAATTATCCCCAAGTGAAATGAAAGAGGTTAAACGGCTAGCGTATTTTTTATGTGTTGTTGGTTGCATAAATATACAATAAATGCAATGGGTTGAGATGATTATTTTAAAATGCGATCGTAGTAGCGAGCATATTGCGTTTTAATTTAATAGCACTATATATGCATTTTAATGTAAGATCATAAGTTTCGAACCAATCTTACATTAGCTTTAAGGTACATACTGATATGTGCGAGGCTTGCAAGGGATTATGCTTTACCGACGAGACTATAAAAGGGCGAATATGGTCATGAATTGATCTATTTCAATTTTTTCAAAAGAAATGGGATATTTATAAATATAAATATATATGCACATTTTTTAAAGTAAATGGTTAATGCATACAGTGGCGTACCAATCTTCAGATTTCGGTATCGAATAAAAAGATTCCTTAAGCTGTTGTTAGCTGGTACAGTCATCGCTATAACAAACGTATATACATTTTCCTTGTTCTAGAAATACCTCCCTGTTAATATTATTAATTACTGCATCGTGTTAATTTATATGGTACCAGGTTACGTTAAGCAAATATATTCGTAAATTCTAGATTAAAGTGAAGTGTTAATAGTTTCGTTTGTGTTTGAATCATCTAATACAAATAGATAACGTTTCAATACTGTGAAAACATTTTATTGCAATGGAGTGGCTATTAATGGTAGTAGATGTCTATTCTATCTGTTAGGAGCAATGTGGATTTGTCCGAACCTATTATACCAGAACAACTCAGTTTCGACTCTACGTAATATAACACTGCTGTATTGTAAATAGTAACAGGTACTGCCTATAAAATAAAAAACAATTTATTTTAAAGCTGATATTTCTCCATTTTAGCGCCCAAACAAAAATGTATACTTTTTAAACAAGGAATGGTTTTATATCAATTTGTATCTTCCTATTTTAATTTTAATGTTTCATTATTGACCCAAAGATGAGAAAACGAAACATTCCATCAGTAAAACTGAATGGCATGTAATTTATTTATGGCACATCCGAAGCGATAAAACAGCACATTTCCATTCCTAATTTTTTTATTTTATTTATTTATCTTTTTTTTCCTACTATGTACATGTAATTGATTTTTAAATTAATAAAACTTCTGGTTAAAACAAATAAAAGAACTATAGTTTTGCATAATATTCTGTTATTAACATTTAGCTGAATTTGCTCTTTATAATTTAGATTTGAGATTTGAAAATAAAATTTAATTCGGTTAGGCAGTCATGTATCGGTTTTGGATTAATAACACGAGTCCAAAAATACAAGGCTTTAATTATATCAAAAATATAAGCTATGTCAATCGAATATTGGCTTGTTCCTAGTTTCGGAACATTCAAATGTGGAAAAAGTAACATATTATCAGTTTCTGTTATTTTTTATTACTTTGAAGCTCCTACGCAAAGGTATACTGTAACTATCTAGGCAGGCATTTAACATTTAAAACAATTCTCCTTTTGTAGGAATACGCCTGGAGCTTATGAACGAAAGTAGGTATGGCGTGACTTGAGTCCACTCCCACCCTTCCTACTTTTAGCCACGCCCCTTTCCCCTTCTCCCTTCTGTTAGCTCCTCCCCTTCGCTCTGATTGGTCGACGCCATCTTGGATGACACGCCTACTTCTCTCTGATTGGTCGACGCCATCTTGGATGACACGCCTACTTCTCTCTGATTGGTCGACGCCATCTTGGATGACACGCCTACTGCTCTCTGATTGGTCAATTAAGTCACCCTTACTGCTCTCTCATTGGTCAATTAAGTCACCCTTACTGCTCTCTGATTGGTCAATTACACCACCCCTATAGCTCTCTGATTGGTCAATTAAAATAAGAGCGTTGTCCGGATTATTGATTGAGTTGATCGGCTTCGCCCCTATAGCTCTCTGATTGGTCAATTAAAAAATAAAGGCGTTGTCCTGATTATTGATTGAGTTGATTGTCCAATAGAAACCTCTAGAAGGTATTAATTAAACATAATAATAATTGAAGGGTTGTGCGCGCGCGTTACCCTGAGTATTGATTTGTAGATTAGCCCAATAGGAGGCAGGGATTCACAATAATGATTTTCCCTAACTGTTGTCACGTCCCTACGATTACGGAAATCTGTATTACCGACAACGTACTGAACTACCGACAGACGGAGCCATTTGTAAAAGGAATCGATATTACAGAAAACGTATTCATGCCAATTGTAAAAAGGATAGTTACGTACTTTATGCATGTTTTCAACTATTATAATAATAATAATAAGCGTATATTCAAAAGCATGAAAAAATTCTTGTTTGAAATTACCGAAATACCAGTTGAAAGGGTTAACATATGGAAGGATCACTAGTACTAACTAACTATAAACGAGATATATTTTAAATGTAAATGCAAAGTGTGAAGATATTGATTAGTTGCAAAGAAATAAATAAAGGGTGTGAAATGAACCGTAACAAGGGGTAAATGCATAGGTTATATTATGATGTATCCGTGATTGAAACGTCAATTACTTACGTAATAATACATAGCTACCATTGTTTTTATTATTATTAATAATAATTCATTTTTATTAACAATTATGTTATTGCTTTCTCTTGTCGGGTGTCACTGTACATGCTTATAGGTATACGATATTTATTTATCTTTATGTTTTGAAGGCGAATGAGCATATTTACCATAAAAACGTATGCAAAATACTTAGAAATGTATTATCCTAGATATCAAGTCTTTCAAATCCTTAGGTGTTTATATTGTATTAGATTATTATTACTAAATGTAAAGAAAACAAGTAGCAAAACTATGAAGAGATGTAAAACGTCACCAAAATTGCAAAAATAAACGCAATCGAATTTTACAAATTGGGTTCGATTGCTAATGACTTAAGCTACATATATGCACATTTTATATAAATAATAAAGTAGACGCTAATGTCAGTAGAATAGAAATTCAAGAATCAGTGTTGTTTGACCTAATTTGTGTGACAATAAGTATACCCTCTAAACGTGAGCCGGAGTGAATGTAATGTTATATCAAAAGTCTATAACTACAATATATGAACATTAAAACGGATAAAATTATTTATTTTACGTGATTATAGGGATTGCGTGAGAGAAAAAAAAGACATAACTACATTATGATTAGTTTGATAGTAAAGAGTAGTTTAAGAATTCATACATGTATAAATTATAAAGAGATAAACCTCAAATCTTTCTATATCCAACCAGCTTCTTATAAATTTCACATTAAATCTCTTTATATAAAACAGGTTGTGCATATTTACCGATAATATAGGAATTTCTCACTTTAATGAAAGATAAATTATTACGTACTAATGGTTTAATAATGAACTAGGACACTATCATGCATTATTTAACTTTTCTCTAAGACATTAAATTAATAGTGATTTATTTCTTATTGATAAATATTCTATATACGGATATAAAATTTCATGAACTTGAACGCTTGAATTTTCATCGTTTTCTACCGCAGTTTATTTCAGCACTCAGATAAACCTTAAAGCATAGGCATCGCTTAACATGAGTTAGTTTAAATAATAATAGGTTTTATATTTGATATGCAAATCAAAATAATAAACAATAAAGGTACCTAGTTACATGCACAACTTCAGGTAGGAGATATCTAACTGAAAGATTATTTTATACTTGACCTACATTGAAATACCCTTTTGTAATTATGCTTCGAATTATCTGTATGATAAATATATGTACTTGATAGCTATACTATAGAAGATGGAAATACCGACCCTCGACATCAAATTCCATTCTTTTTAATAGTTAATACAATGTTATATACAAATATCTAACAGATACACAGACCCTGAGAAGGATCCGTACATAGGAGAGTACTACATGCTAAAGGAAGGAGTAGCCTTAGACATCGATAAAGTTATAAAGAATCCTCGGCTTAGATTGCTGGTCAAAGTTAATGTTGAATTCATTCTAAGGCGTATGTTATGGTATCAGGGGTCGCAATATACTTACGAGGGACCTACTGATAAGCGTTATATTATACCAGGTACGTATGATACTCTACTGCTGATTGCATACCCGATGAACGCATTTGTAGAAAGTAATATAGGATATACGTTACAGAGAAGTTTAATTTTCCATGCAACAAATGACCTATATATATATTTTATGTACAATGCTGACATTAACATATTTAGCGCATACCTGTTAAACATAGCTGTAAAAAGTAATATTTAAAAGGCTTATATTTTAGAGATCGGATACAGTCGCATATATTCCTCTATATTACCTCTAAATTTTACTTTAACAATACATGCAGTCAGTTTTCGTTGGCTCTATGCATATATACAATCAAAGCCATACTAACTGAACGCTAACATAATATGCTGTACAGGTCAAACTCAATTAATTAACCTGGGGCTATACATCCTTAGGCTAGAAACAGTCTTGAAACAAAAACAAAAATGGCAGAGTCCACCCTGTTAGACAAGAAATCAGAGTATGGGCGTGATAAATAAAACATATAAAGTTATTTTACAAACATTTATTTAGTATACATAACATAATACAAGTATATAAATCATAAGTTGTTTTCTATGACGACTGTTGCAGTTCTACGGATCTCTGAGTCGTCGTATGCCCTCGCATAAATACTAATACGTATAAAGTCCGTGGAATGACTCGTTGGCCCTATAACCTTTCCTAATTCTTCGTTACTTTCATAGTTGGTACGATAATCATACGGCTGTGTAGTTGCGGTCACATCTTCTGTCCCAACGATGTCAGTATTTGCTCGCGTTCCTGTCTTCATAACAGCTGCGTTATGGTGTAGGTTTTTCACATGCCTTTTTAAGCTGTCTGTGCGTGAAAAACACTTGAAGCAGCTAGAACACCGGACTTTGATTGATTCGTGGACGGCATTCATATGTCTTTTTAAGTGGTCACGACGTGAAAAAGTTTTGAAACAGCTAGAGCATTGGATTCTGTTTATTTCGTGGATGGCTCTCTTGTGTATCTTGTAGGCATCAGAGTTTAAAAAACTTTTGACGCAGCTAGAACATCGGATTCTGTCTGATTCGTGCATGGTTTTTACGTGTCTCTTGCAGGTGAAAGGCCTCGCGAAGGACTTGAAGCAAACCGGGCACTGTATGTTGCAACCCCTTCGACCAGAGTCATTCTTCTTCTTCTTACATACGTCGTTCACGTGCTGATTCATCTCGACTAATGAAGGAACAGGAACACTACCCGCCTGTTTATACTGATCGACTTGCGCAATCGGTTGTTCTCGGCTATAATCGTAAGCGCTCGGAGATTTCAGACTATGCGACTGCAGAAAAAATAAACATGCAATAAAATACATGTAAGAGTTCATGTACCTTACAAACGGTGAGACAGGAGTAGGTACCATCGGTTTATGTTATGCTCCCTATGATTAAACGTTTTAACAGAATAATTATACTATGCAGGACGCTATGTATGATTCCGTGCATACGGGTAAGCACTATCTTTTTCCTTGCGATTATGTTTTAGTTCGAGTTTTTAAGCTTAGTTAACCTTACTATTGATGGCATAGACCCTTTTGTTTTCAAATAGTAGCGACAACGATTGATCTCGCCGCTGAAGCAAAAGCACCAGAACGATGTTGGCAGTAGTGACAATGACTATCTCTCTAGCTGGCATATGATATGTTATTCTTAATAATTCATTACGTCATAAGTCGATACTTACCTAGTGTACCATACATATATATTTGTATATAGCGAATTCACTCATCTTTTATATGAAACATGATAAAATCATGACTGCATGCTCATTTATGTCAACACTTGATGAAAATAATTGTAGTACATTTGTATATATTCTTTCACGCGGCAGGAAGTCTTTTAAATAGATGAAATATATAAATTTTGTATTTAGTAAATGCTTTCAGTCATATTAAAATAATTGTATATGTTTTATGAGAACCGTATCGTGTGACTTGTATATAAGCCGACTAATCCTAGTGAATATTCGTAACGCTCGTGATCTAGTGTTATAGGTGGATAAATACGGTCCGTAGAATTGAACTTTTGTTCTTGGGTTACGTTGTAGTATACGGCGCAGCGAGGCCCTAAATATTTCACAAGTTCAGCTGATGGTCTTAGGTCTCCGAAGGGGTCATAGTACAAAACGTTGTTTCGATCCTTTCTATAAGCAACCCAATGAGTACCCGCTCCTGCAGCGTCGTCAAGATTAACAATAGCTCTTTCGAATTGCAAAGGTTTCGTTGAAGGTATACTTGTTCTCATATAGACACCTCTAAAATAGGGTATGTCTTTAGCATGTTTTATTATATCTAGGTCTGTAAGTGGTCTCCGAGGCAGGTTATTCAGTTTTTGACCCGCCATATGGTTTTAAGTACAAAACAGCTCCGCCAGCTCTATACGGTTTCAGGTAAATGGTGTGCCCGTTCTTACCGCCTAAAGCGATAGCTTCCATACTTTTATTATGCCGTGTAGTTTCTTCTAGCTGTCTCTTATTACTATTAGCAGTGTTAACAGCTTTTGCTACGCCCGAAGCGCCTCCTATAATTGCTCCGAGAGCCCGAGAGTCCAGCAAAAATTGGTATGAGTGGTAAAATACCCCTGTAGCTGCAGGCACAGGAATAATTCGGGGGTACTTTAACGTTTTTCGACCGCCCTCGTTTTGAATGATTCATCTGGCAGCGCTCAAGGCATGATGTATTAAATCTTTAACCGTGAGTCTCTTGCTTGCACGATTCACTATACCAACAAGCTTCTTTAAAACGCCGCCTTTAAAAGTGACAATTTTCTTCTTCTTCTTTGTAACCCTTGTCGCTGACGGTTTCTTTGTCTTTACACCCATTCCCAACTTTCTTTTAGCCTTCATTATACCGGTTACAAACAGAGCTGATGCTTTTTCCCCTAATTTAGAGTCTTTAGCCTTAACACGTTTCCAAGCAGCTTCTTCTAACACACGATCTGCCTGGTGTCTACTGTTCAAATCGGAGCTTTAAGCGTACGAGATGTCGTGCTGCATACACGCCAGGTCCAAAGGATTTATACCTTTATCACCATGTTGTAATCTTTTAGATAATTTAGTACCGGGTCCACAGTACTGATAGGAAGGAAGATGTAGTTCAATAGGCAGCTTGTCTATGAGCTTGTTAATAACACCGTTACCCTCGTGAACTAACATCTGGTACCGTGAGAAGGGACTGCTTGTACCTGTATTTATACTCGGTCACTGCCGGACTAATCTACATTTTGAAATCTCTGCATATAGATAAAGTCTCTATGATCAGCTTGTAGAATCTTACACAGCTGCTTTTCAACATTATGTATTCTTCTTTGAAAACGGTATCTGTCCAGAGCTAATGTTTGCCAGGCTCCCTTTCTCGCCTGTCTGTATGCATACTCCCATACTATCATATGATGTATATTATTCATGCTTACGTCGGCGAAACTTACTTTCTTTACCATATCGATGTGATGTTGCTACTACTATTACATATCGCTATGTTTGGAGAGTTATTGATATTAGTAAAACCAAAACTTTGTTTTAAATACATTTTAATTTCTTCAACGATACATTTAGACTAAGATAAAAAAATAACTGATTAGCGTAGATATAAGCAAGCTAGGCATCTGCGCAGAATTCCCCGTAATTTTTATTAAAGCACACCGTCTAAGCAGGGAACACATTTAAACCTTTTATTTGAATCAATTTAGAACAGATTGTTGTAAAAGCACACTACAAAAGTATCATCAAAAAGGTATGATTCCAAAATATAGGGTCGCTGAATATATTTGATACGAGATTAATGAAAACAATTAACAAAACATGGCTACTGTTCTAGACTTATTTAATAAGATTGCATAATTCTCTATAGATTTCATAGAGCGATTGATTAATTTAAATATTTTAGAAGAGGTGAAATACGTCCTTTAGTTTTTATGTCACAATTGCAGTAGGCGGTTATGCAAAGAGCCCAAAAGGCGTTTAATAATAATTCTGTCTGCTGTTTAACAGTAAAACGTGCTTAGTAGGAACATGTGTAGATTATATGTTTAATGAGATGATAGTATAGCTATGTATTGATTCTTACGTCAGAGCCATAGAATGAGAATTATTATATAAACGTTTATGTTTTAATTCGTACACCCTCAAATGAAACAACAACACTAGGTGATATACATGTTTCCGTCAAAGTCTAAAAGTTAAACACTATGAAATCAGGCTGGATGTGTCGGAACACCACCCCTAATCAACTAGTGGATAGACCTTGTTGTACGTCGTAAAGAAGGATGATAACAGCTGTATCGAAAACGAGAACGAAACGTTTCAATTATAGCCGGAGAGATATCATAGAATAAATAATATTATTATTCAGTTTGATGTCATACTTCTAATATATTCTTTACGATTCATATACTTTTTCAAGCATTTTTTATGATTTTCAGGGTTTGGGTATATATGCATAGAGCCAACGAAAACTAAATTTACCCCAGTATTATACACTACAATGGTTGAAGTTAATGATCCGTACACCTTGCTCTATTTCAATAAGATATAGTGTACCCTGCGTTGTTTTTTCTTTTTCCCCAGCAAGGCAGAAGGGCAGGCTTTCTTGCAGATGCTTATAAATAGACCTATTAACTCTCTTGTAGGTATTATTATTCAGAAGTGAACTGTGTGTGGCTACGTTGTCTGTTGTACTAGTAGTTATTAGGATAAAGGTAAGATTCATCCTAAGTACTATTCTGTGGGTTGTTTAGACCTTAACACACCTTATATACGATATGATAAATATGTAGTTTCTATTACTTATTTATTTATTAGAGTTGTTATTTATTCAGAAAAAAAAAGGAGAATTGATAGTACTTAGGTTTGTATACTATATGATCAACTAAATGGTGTGGTAAATTTCAATAATGTTCTTTATTATTATTCGTTATTTGATACGTTAATCGAATCACGCTTAGAGGGGTATACTTATTGTCACTCAAATTTAGGGTCGTAGTTTAGTAGCAAGGGGAATGATGTCCTGTTGTTCACCTAAATACTATTGCTGTAATTTATGCATTCTCTGCTATACGCAGATATTTGGAACTTATATCGTGATTCACTTTTATGAGTTTTACATACGAATTCATAAACCATTAAATGTATAGACTTAATTTAGCTTAAAGTAATTGATTATATTCAATATAGCTTTTGGAGTCTGGTTTCCAGCTTATGCGTTGTAGCAACTATTATAATTATTCTTCTAGTACCGTTATAGGGGAACTTCATACACGCTAAATAAACTTGTAATAATTTTATACTATTTTATTACACTGATTTATTCGAGGTAAGGTGGTAGTGGTTGGTGATGTTGGTGGGGATTATTTCCTATATAAATAGCGAAATTTTCCAGATCAGAAATAATTCGTACTCTCTTTTATAATAATAATGGAGGTTCTTAAAGATTCATTAATAAATCTGTTAAATGAAGCAATAGGTGTACAAAATATGTTTGTGCATATCAACGGTGTACCGGTAGATGTGAATCCGTATAACGAGGCAGTGCTGGCAGAATTTGAAGTTATGGATTCGAATGACGTCGATGAGGGTTACAGTTCTACTTAATTAACTTACGTAAGTATCTCTTTTTTTTTTTGTATATCATTTTCAGGTAATTGAATAAAATTGTATTAATTTCAAAAGATTTTACGTAGTTTTATTTGCGTATTGGTCTACCCCTAGATAATGAAATAATCAACAGAAGGGTCCTTAATATTAACACATCATAATTTTGTTTCTCTCTCTCTCTTTACAGCCCTTGGAGTCCCCCCAGATCGAAAATAGAGAACAGCAGTAAAAAGTCCTCGCTACTACCCACCTTGCCTTCCGACAGCAGCTCTGGTAGGCTTTATCATCATCAAGCAACGTGGTGTGAAAATTCCTCTGATATATCAATTGTAAAACTATTACCGGTTGATGTGAATCCATATAGATGATAAATATATTTTCATTTTAGCTCGAATATTTTGTTCTAACTACGTTAATAGGTTAACATAGATTTTATCTTTCAATGAGTGTATTTCGTTATAAATTTCTAATTGATGTTAACCTCACTCGTAGATTTATTAATGAATCTTTAAGAACCTCCATTATTATTATAAAAGAGAGTACGACTTATTTCTGATCTGGAATCATATAATCTCATGCATATGTAATTTATATTAAGCAAAAGTATGAAATAAAACCAATAAAAAATTATTTATCGAGTTTTATTATTATTATTAGCTCATAAAACATGTGAGGAGAAGAAATAATTTAGATGAGTATTATATTGTCTTACGCCTCTATTTAGTATTGTTATTGTTGTTGATATGTAAATCTAGGTTTTTCTACCCCTATGAATATTAATTGCTTGCTTTCATCGAATCAATAATATTCATTGTTACACTGAAAAAAAAAATAATATAGTTGACGCTTACAATACAAGATAGTTATGAAAAATATGGTAGAAGTAACTATTTTTATAATTAAACCAATAAAAATCTAAATGTTGATGTTGTTACTTTAACATTGCTCTAATAGTTGAACAATTATAATCGAAACAATTATCAAAACTGTTAAATGAAGTAAATGTTTTGTTGATTACCATTAACTAAAACATATTGTAATGTACAACCACAACTAAGTATACGATATTGTTAGGGTGACTATACTGATTTATTAAATTATGCTGATCTTGCAGTATTATTTCCATCTAGGCGTCATTTCATGAGAACATTTGCAATTGTGCACAATATAACTTCGTCATCAAATCTTTGATTCAAACTCAGTGTTATTGCCGTGCACGTTGATTGTTTTGGTGAAAAGTAATAGTGACTGTAAAATAGTAAAAATATGGAAGAAGTAAAACAGAAACTAGGGGACTGGGATATGGAATATTTAGCATTATGTAACTGCAAAATATCGTCTTTAGTATGGAATGATTTGTATGTATGAAAAAATATTTTTTTTTGTACGACCCTGCTATTTCGGATTGTTTCCCAGACTTGATTTTAGAACAGTAGGTTATGTTTACTGGTTACTAAGCAACAACGCGTCGGTAAGTAATTACTTACCGTTCAGTTCTGTCAAAAACAGAACGGTAAGTAAATTATATGTAATTTATAAAATAAATGCATCAGCTTTAGATGTCTCTTTCGTGAAAAATCATTATATTCTAAATAATTATTGAACTATTTAAAAAATTTATGTTTTTATTTAAATTTGCTGTGAAAAAATACCGAATAAATAATAATAACAACTATCTATTTATTTATGTTGAAACTACAAAAATATCGTGACATTCAAAAATAAAATTACAAACGTATCCATGGTAACGACAAAACCTACTTAATGGTTGGTGGATATACAGGGCAAAAATAAATTATCTTGAATCTATTTTTTACCATCTTTGGAATATTTCCTTAGGTAATACATTTGTATTCATATGAATGGTCGTACAAAAATAGTATAAGCATCTCAAACAGTAAGGGTTTACCGATCTCCTCCAATATTGGCGACCTCGCTTCGCTCAGTCGCCAAACATTGTCGTCGATCGGTAAACTGTCCTTACTGTTCTCGATACTTAATATACTATTATTTTATTGTTTGGTTTGTGTGTTATAGTATCCAGAAGCGTTCCTAAGGTCGGCCGGCAGGGCTAAAAACAATGGTAGCTATGTATTATTACGTAAGTAATTGACGTTTCAATCACGGATACATCATAATATAACCTATGCATTTACCCCTTGTTACGGTTCATTTCACACCCTTTATTTATTTCTTTGCAACTAATCAATATCTTCACACTTTGCATTTACATTTAAAATATATCTCGTTTATAGTTAGTTAGTACTAGTGATCCTTCCATATGTTAACCCTTTCAACTGGTATTTCGGTATTTCATGCTTTGCATATACGCTTATTATTATTATTATTATTATAATAGTTGAAAACATGCATAAAGTACGTAACTATCCTTTTTACAATTGGCATGAATACGTTCTCTGTAATATCGATCTTTTTACAATTGGCATGAATACGTTCTCTGTAATATCGATTCCTTTTACAAATGGCTCCGCCTGTCGGTAGTTCAGTACGTTGTCGGTAATACAGATATCCGTAATCGTAGGGACGTGACAACAGTTAGGGAAAATCAATATTGTGAATCCCTGCTTGCTATTGGGCTAATCTACAAATCAATACTCAGGGTAACGCGCGCGCACAACCCTTCAATTATTATTATGTTTAATTAATACCTTCTAGAGGTTTCTATTGGACAATCAACTCAATCAATAATCAGGACAACGCCTTTATTTTTTAATTGACCAATCAGAGAGCTATAGGGGTCGTTTAATTGACCAATCAGAGAGCAGTAGGGGTGACTTAATTGACCATAGGGGAGACTTAATTGACCAATGAGAGCACAGTGGGCGGGATTTCGTTGACCAATCAGAGAGCAGTAGGCGTGTCATCCAAGATGGCGTCGACCAATCAGAGAGAAGGGGAGGAGCTAACAGAAGGGAGAAGGGGAAAGGGGCGTGGCTAAAAGTAGGAAGGGTGGGAGTGGACTCAAGTCACGCCATACCTACTAACGAAGGGTTGTAGCAATTATTATATATTATTATTATAAATGAGTTGATATTTCTACGAAGCGTTTTTTAGAAATATGCAACTCAAATAGAAAGTGTTTAATACATCATGCTATGGTTAAGGGTGTCCTGTAATGTGGTTAAAGTACCCAGAAACTGTAGCAGTGTTTGGGAGTTAAATTACAGACAATACCGTAAATAAAGGACACATACAACAGACAGTTTTGATATTTTATGAAAACTTAGTTCACATTAGTTAAAGTACGTTAATTTAAAAATTAATTAAATTAAATTAAAAAAAACACTCTAGTCTTTTATGTCAACGAGTAATACAGGCAAGAGTGTACATTAAATTATTAAAATAAAGAAATAGAAAATAGGCAACCCAACTGACAGAGGAGCTTCAAGATTTTGTAATATTCCAGGAGACTAATTCCATGCCAAATCACATAATTTAAAAACATGACCGTACTTCGATATCTCAGATTTTGTTCAATTTTTTCCTTCATAGATATATATGAAGTAACATCAAATTAATTTTTCCAGATTTTTTGGATGAAAAATAGCCGACGTACAAATTTAAAAAATATCGATTTTCATGCAAATTCTGCTACCCGACACTGTACATGTCTACATCATCTAACTAAAATTGCCCGTATTTCTTGAGTTATCTGGTTCATCCAGGTGTCAAATTAAGGCTAGTTTTTGATCTTTTAGAGTAGCGTTTCTCAACCTTTTTCTACTTGCGTACCCCTTGACCTACCATCACTGCTCCACGTACCCCAACCCCACCTCCATTATGCATAATTACTAACATCTACGTACAGGTACAGTAATAACACTAATACAGAAACATTTTCATTTTTACCAGTTATGCAAACCCCGTTAACGCGGGTCTTATTTAATTATTTTGATTTTTCATAATGAAATATAATTTGGATTGGAAATGCCAGTTGTTACAACAACTTTTTGTGTTTTCTCTTAGGTAGGAATCACACTGCTCGATCAGCCAGCTTCGACCGTCCACCATTGGCTGAAAAAAATATCGGTCGACCGCTGATCATTAAAATATTCAAATCACACTGGTCGGCCAACCTTTTTTTATTCCTAGCCTCACTTTTATTAATTTTCTAATAAAATTTCCAAAATGAGTAGCAGTGATGGTAGCGATTCTGAAAATGTAATTGTTAATTATATGATTTGGAGCAGATTAAGCAGAGGAGAAAGAGGAATATGGGCCCGAGAAATGTATTTAAAACGGGAATAAGAAGAATTTTTTGTATTGTATCCGCTAGTCATCAATGCTTTTTAGTGCAGCGTGTAAAATCAAATTTCATCCTGGGTTATACTAACTGCAGAAAAACACATGCACAATATTTTTACATCCATGCTTACAATCTTTATACATAAATTATGTTATGTGCACAAAACTTCGCGAACACGCCCACGTGTTTGGAAATGCAAAGTAATAACCCGCATGCGATCGTCGACCACAATCGGCCAAAATTCCGACTCGTTTGAATTTTCAGCTGGACGATTGAGCATGGCCTACGGTGTACGGCCGATGGTCTAACAGTGTGCGCATGCATTTATATGTGTTCGAAATTTTGGTCGGTCTTGGACGGTCGAGCAGTATGATTCCTGCCTTATGCGTACCCCCCGAGACCATTTCACGTACCCCTGGGGGTACGCGTACCACAGGTTGAAAAACGCTGTTTTAGAGTATATCAAGAAACGTGCAAAAGGCATTGCATAGTAGAAGGGTAGCAGGCTCTGAAAGCAAGTTTTTTCAAAAATATTTTTTTTTCAAAAACTACAAAACACATTCTTTTTATTTTTTAACTATACCAAGCATATGCCAAGACGATTCTATAAAAAAAAGTTTCAAAAGGGTGATAGAGCAATGGCAAAATTTGTAAAAACACTAAAATTTGCCTTCGGAGCTTGCTACTTTTCTACTGTGCAATAGCTTTGCACGTTTCTTGATATAAGTACTCTGAAAGATCCAAGAATTAGCTTTAATTTGACACCTGAATGAGTCAGATAACTAAAAAATAATAGAGATATGACAAGTTTAGTTAAATGATGTAGCGTCGGGCAGCAGAATTTACAAAAGAATCGAAATTTCCAAAAACTTCTACTTCCGCCATTTTTAATCCAAAAAATCTGGAAAAAATAATTTAATATTTTTTCACATGTATCTAAGCAAGGAGAAAAATTGAGCAAAATCTGAGACATTGTAGCACATGGCTCTAGTTGATTTGGCATGAAATTAGCCAGGATAAACAACCCCATTGTCAGTAATGTCGTTTTTAATCAGGGATTATATCGAGAGAGACGAGAGACGGATTATATCGACTTTATCGCTTACAAAATGCGTACAAGGAGAAGAGCAGTAAGTTTTAAAAATTACAAATAAATTGAATAACTGTAAAAAATTGTTTATATATTTTTTTACATATTGCTTTATATTAAATCTACCTCATGTTCAAGTTACATTTAGAAATTTATTATAATTAAATCAGTTTATTTATAAATTTCTAAAACTTCCTGCTCTTCTTCTGGTATGTTATTTAAGCGCTAAGGTAAAGATTCAACAATTACATTCACAATGGGATGCTACAATATGCAACGCAAAAAACATCATTATAATTATTAAAAATTCCGTTTAAACCTAGTACATAAGTCCTAAATGCGTGGATGGGCATAACAAAAAAAATTATATATAATTTAATATATAATATGTTTTCGACTGCGCTATGTCAAATACAATCAAAATTAAGACAGGGTGTTATGAAAAGCAGTGGTACATAAGACTAGATAGTAAAAAGAGCGTTCTACATCATTATCCTTGCCGATTCGTATATATATTTATAGAAATAAGGTTCAAATACTGTAAATTCTGGAAAGCTGACTTAAAACCAGTGAAGTTATTTTAAAAGAAGTTCAAATTGATTGATTAGTATATTATTAAATATATTATTTGTTTATTTTATTAGTAGAAAATTGTATAGGTACTTGGTTTATTAGTGGCGACATCTATAGGCACCGCATTGTGTCTGGCTAATCAATCATAGAGAAACTTTGCTTGTGATACTAAAAGCACACTTTTACAAAACGAGGATACTCTTGCATATCTAAGAGGATCCATAGTTTCTTTGCACGTTATTCAAGTTCTTCGACACTATATCAGTTCATGGATGCTAATAAATAAGGAATCGTTATGTTAACAAACATTCGCATCCTCAAGCAATTAGTTAGCTGTTAGTTCAGCAACGCTATCCAATGAATGGGGTCTGCTGAATAAATGGCGGTACTTGCAATTCTGTAACATTGCCATATGTTGAAAAAGAAAAGGAAGATATACTTATATAAAATAAGAAAAAAGCTTGTTGATTAGGTTTTATACTAGAAATGATATTTATGTGGGTTACACACGGTCATAGTACGGTAGCTATATAAGTGATGATGTATAAGAGAGACGGGGGACAAATAGAACTCGGTACGGTGGAGTAGAACAAACAATCGTTTCATATTTCCATTATACCTAGAATTATAAATTTTGTATATGTCCTTATAACTTTAAAATGAAATTTGAAGTGATTTCTGCTATTCTTAGTTAGTAACAACCTGCAACTGAAAGTTCGTTCATTTGATATGGTATGGACATTTTCGACGTTTTCTAAATTAAAGCAGTTTTCGAGGTTGCTTATATGTAGAGGATGTAGCAATAACTTTTGACTAATCTGGCAATACTGAAATGCTTGTACCAGCTACTGTCCTTGTACTCATAAACTAGTGGAAAATATAATAACTCGCATAAAGAACTGGTTGGATTTGTGTGATTTCAGAAACTGCTAGTAACATCACATATCACAGCTTGTCCTATCCTGTTAAGTATTTTGTACAGTTAGGTCCTTCGACGGTCATAACCATGATGACACCTGTAGAGTCACCTGATGGACGCTGTATTGAACAAGTGGGTCCTAGTCGCCTAGTTTCATATCGTACAAATGTCAGAAGTATGTAAAGCTGTCCATAACCAAGCCGTCGACGACTACCAAATCTGACGTGTATTCTGTTCCCATTTTGGCTTATCTGGAACTGCTACGATATACCGCCAACATCTGCATTCGGTCAACTAGGACTTAGTTTGCTAGCTAATTGCCTCCGTCCAGTATAGGACATGACATAGAACATGTGTCCATCATGAACATGATGGACATCAAATCCACCACCAATTGTCCCCTACCAAGAAATGTGCAGATAGTGAACAAATCTACAGCGGAATTAATTGATTGGCCAGTGACAGAAGCTTCCCCGATGCTCCGATTTCGGCTGAGAGGCCAGCCTACAAATCTTTTAATTTTTCAGGTAATTTCAATTTTGAGATTTAACGAGGGATCATTACGCACATTACTCATTAGTTATGAGTATTTTTTTAAATACTACATGTCTTAAGATGATAGTAGAAGATGACGAAGATGATGATGATAATGAGATAACTCTAACTTTAACCAACGCAATCAGTAATGTATAGGTAGCAAGAAAAACTCGAGTGCGAATCTTGGGCCATTGACTATTTAAGTCACGCCAGAAGAAAAATAGCACAATCTAATTATCTCATATTTAGTTATATTATACAGAGGAGTTCATATAACTAAGATGATAGTGCAGCGACAACTTCAAGTCTTTATCGATCTTTATCTGGCATTACACCCTTGTAGTAGGATGAACTGCTTTGTTACTCCAAATATAGACTGGATTTCTTAAACAATAAATTTTTTTAATTAGCCTATTTTCTGATTTTTTTTAATATAAGAATAAGTTTTCAACGGTGGCCTAATTAAGATGTCAAAGGCAGTAGTTCTGAGCCATTAATGGCACAAAACACAATAGTCAGCAGTTCACTTTAGTAGAGTAGTAGCAAAATGTGAAAAGCCTGTTGACGTCATAAAAGATGCGTGTGTTCTCGCGCTAACACCGCAGTAGTGGCGTAATAAATAATGTTTTTAATTACTACTATAGAACAGACGAAGGCTAATGTAAAAGGAACGTGCTATAGAATAACTTGACAAGTGAAACATCCCCCTATTAAAAGAATAAACTAGTCCGAACGTAATTTCGTCCAGTACGCGGGTGACGTCAACAGGCTCTTCTCATTTTGCGATTACTTTAACCAGACTATTATATCATTGATGAACAAGCTCCTATGAGCAAATAAAATACGCAAGGTGTTATTAGAAGAAAAGAGTGGTGGGTAATTTCATTATAAGTAGAAGTGATACAACAAAATGATGTAATAGATCTAATCTGTTACTTTTTCAGAAATTTCTAGTAAGTCATTTTAGCAATAAAAAGAATACTTTTCAGAAAATCATTTTATCGTAGTTTTTGTCTATAAATATATTGTGAAAACCATGTTTAGCTCTGAAAAATTCTAAAACTAACTATAGCTTACAAAATTATAAGCATATATAATTTCCTTTTTCAATTCCAATGGTAGTTTTTTAACAAGACTTAGGAGATCGTTAAATATTCTAGCATTAAGAATTTTCTTTGCGTAGTATTGAGAGGATTTATTTTAAGAATACTCAGATACTCACCAATACTTTCTCCAGGGACGTATCCCCCTCTATCTAGAGTTACTTGGCAAACGACTGGTCCAGAACTAACACAACTTACTCCAAGTCTGTGTTCAATTTCACATCGAAATGCTTGCTGAAACAAATGGAAATTGCCATTAATATATGTGCACTAACATTTTCAGGTGTTAACAGTACATACGTATGATCACTTTCGTTAAAATAAACCCTTCTTTTTGAACTATTCCTATACATCATTAATTAAGTTATCTTTCTGATGTTCTAATAATCAAAATTAGAAAGATGGAAAAGTCCAACAAAGTTATTTTGCCAAGTTCTTGCTTTGGTTTTGTTCTGAGAATTTTCATCAAACTATGAGAAAACTTTTGTTTCGTTTTTAACAGAGAAAACTATTTGATATCATTATAAGTGTGATTGTACTTTTACGATATTATCAATCAAGTCTGTTATGTTCAATTTTATTTTTAATTCATTTTAGAAATATGTTTTAGAACATTATTAATGTATTTTTTTAATTTCCTTATATTATTATTAATAGTAGTTTTTTATGAAAAGGTATTGAAGGTAAGGTAGTAAATAAAATATTCAACAGGTCAGGATTTCCTTAGAACCCTCTCTCATTTGAGACGTCATACTTATTACAGGCAAGAATGGCGACCATACCAAAATATGGTAAGAGATCAATCGACGTGCTTTTTACGTCTGCTTGCAAAGATATACCACTTCCCTTAAGAAATATCTCCCAATACTACGTAAGTTCACAACGCAAAACTGAGGTGGCTATACAGTCGCCTTTAAAAAAAATAATATCATTATCTTATCATAATCCTTCTTACATCATAATCATGTTATTATCTTGTTTTTAAATTTTTAAAAGACAATGAAAGCATCAATAATGGGTTTAACAAAAGATTTCAAAGAAATGTGGGATCAACAAAAGAACCATAGGCGAGAAACCGAGGAGCCGAAAAAAGAAAATAACAATTTGTGAAAGGAGAATAGTCAAACTAAAAAGAAGATGTGTAATATAGAGGATAGAATAGAAAACAAGAATAGAAGAAATAGAGTAGTTTTGAAAGGACTAAAAGTCGATTAGAAGCACAGAGAGATTTTAGGTATAAAGAATCTGGAACTTGCCTCATCCAGTTGGAAACTAATTCTAAAAAAGAAGGTTATGCAGAAAAAATATAAGAACCAGAGCTAAAAAGAAACGGAGAAAAATCGGATTAGAAAATTATACATAGGAGAGAAAGAAAGGAAATGGGACAAAAAAAAGAAAAAAATAGAAAAAGATGAGGAGGATGGAAATACTATGATGGACCAGGCAATGGAAAAAGATAATGAACAAATAAGAAATGTGATTAGACATAATGGGACAACAGAAAATACCAAAGATCCAAAAGCAAATAAAAATAAATACTCAAAACAGAAAAGCACCAATAAAGAATGGAACATAGTAACATGGAAAGGAAACTTACAGGGAAAGCAAGAGGATAATTAGAAGACGATTTTGGAGAAATGAGGGTAGATTTACTAGGTTAACTAAAACAAAAAAAAGGTAGAGGGTTTGTAAAACTGGAGAAAATGCATATACTGATACTTAGTGGAGTAGGGGATCGATGTATCATACATAACAAACTAGAAGAACAAATATGACTGGAAAGCAATATCAGAACGAACACTAAAAATACAGATGAAAAAGAAGAATAGGGACAAAGAAAAAACAAAAACTATAGTATACGAACCAAACGAAGACGATACAGCAGTATATAAGGAAAAATCTTGGGCGGAACTAACGTTTTTAACGTTAACGATTTTAATAGTAGGATCGAGGGCCGGCGGTGGAGGAGTGGTGTCAGTGCATCACTCGTGTTCCAAGGGTCGTGGTTTCGAATCCCACTCGGGGCGACGGGATTTTTGTAATTGGAAAATTCCGCCACCTCAACTATGGGTGTGTGTATTCGTGTTGCATGTTAGATGCGGGACAGATGTCAGCAGTTAGTTCCCTCGTAGTGAAGGTGTGAAATAAAAAAAATAGTAGGATCGGTAAAAAATGAAGTATACAATTTAGTATTAGGACAGTACGGAGAAGATGCTAGAAACAATAATAGAAAAAGAAAGCTTGATCACTATATCATAAATAATTTAGTAATAACTAACGCATTCTTCCAACATAAGAATATTCACAGAGACACAAGTATGTAGTAAAGGAGAAAAAATAATTATTGACTACATATTAGTTGAAAATAACAATAATAGAATAATATTGGAGTTGTAGTGCGATCATATCGTATGCGTAGTGATAAGTAAAATAAGAAATGAAATAAATCAAAACGATTAATAAAAAGTTTTACAAATTAATTAAAATCTACCCGACAATTGTTTCCACAGCTAACCTGTCATTATCAAAGGTAATATAAATATAAACAAACTTAGCGACGTTTTGTTTATATTTGTTACCTTTGATAATGACAACTTAGCTGTCGAAATAATTGCCAGGTAGATTTTAATAAATTTGTAAAAGTTTTTATTAATTATACCGATGTATTTCATGATTATGGAGTTTTACTAAATAAAGTTCGAAACAATAATCAGTAAAGTAGGAGAAAAAACGGAAGTTATATACAAAGGAAGAAATTGAACAACGAAATTATTGTTTCCGAAACTCCAATACAGATATACAGTGTCTGCCATAAAGTTGGATCCATATGGGAAACTTATTTAATATTCTAATTGAAAAAAAACTTTGTGGGGCAATGACCTCTGCTTCCAAAAATACTTAAAATACGCTATGTCAAAGTTGACAGTTGATTCGGTATCCCAAGCTGAATTTAAGTATCAGTAACTGAGATCAGAACTTCGATTGAGTAGTTGTTACGTAACTACAACTAAATTGATATCTTTATACATTTAATTACTTCAGTTTGGAATATTTTAGTAATTATGTAGTTGTTTCTAATATTGGAACTATATAGTTCCATTACTTCTGATTCCATAATTACTTTAAAGTCGCTGCAACTTCAAAGTTGTATTATGATTGTAGCAGTAACTTGCCTGAAGCTACTTTAAAGTTTTTAAAACTTTAAAGTAGTACCGAAAGCTCCTGCCACCTGTCTGAAACCATTAGTTAACCCTTTAAAGTAGCGGAACCTTACAGTAGTATTGAAAGTAGAACTTACGTTTTTGCTATACAGGAGAATCACTTTAAAGTGATTTTTCGTAAACTACCCCATCTCCATATTTACTTGTAAAATGTTGGAAGCCATTAATCAATTTGCAGTTTGTTATGATTGTTAGATGTTTTACTATATAACCTTTAATAAAAATAACAAATTGGTGCCAAATTGTGCCTTAGGAATAATATAAAAATGATTTATATCATGTGTATCAGCTTATAAGTATTTTTGTCATATTTTATTCAAGACATTTTTTATTAAAAAATGTATTGTTATTTTTTGATCTATCATTTAACAGATAAGTTGCAATGGTTTATAACTTTGGTATACTGGAATGACGAAATAATCAAACATTTCATCGCTCTTTGTATTATTAAGTACATATTACAAATAAAATGGTTATCCATTTTGTGACACGATCGCAGCATTAGTATAGAAAAATGATACAATATTTCTTAAGTTGCAAGAGTAAGAGAGAGTAACCACGCGATACGATGTGTCAAAGAGAAAAGGATTTCCACGAAAGTAGCAATTACTACGTCGTCACATTCCCGCTACGTAGCCTAAACGTAACCGAAACGTAGTTGGACAAGTTCCAGAGAGGTTACTGCAACGTATCTGCTACACAAAAATTGTTTCCCATTTTGGTTCCAGGCATGTAATAAAACCGTAGCATTTACATGCTTGTGACTAGTGGCAAAAACTTAATAGTTCCACTGGTAGTTGCTGGTACGTAACGATGACTAAAAGTCGACAAAAACTGACCTTATTTGTTAAAATATGGAAAGATTTTATTAAGAAAAAAATCTTTCTAATTACATTTTACGGTCACATACGGGGTTTGAACGAAATATTCCTACATAAGGAAAATTTTGTTTTTTAAAATTTTGTGATACACCCCCGTACTGACTATTTTGAAATCATTAAAAAAGCTATAAATGAGTGGATCCCAAGTTGATATCCCTAAAATGAAAATTTATCCATATATTAACAAATAAGGTCAGTTTTATCCAATTGCCATTTAATTGCCCCATAATTTATGGCAGACACTGTATATCTCACTCTAGTACAACAAAAGTATTTATACACATTATTGTTCTATGTTGATTTGTTAATACTTACAGATAAAATAGATGGTTCTAGATTTAAATCGATAGGGTTCATAACTATAAACACTTGTTGATTCTTATGAGTAAGTCCATTTGGTTCTTTAAGGGCAGTCTTACAGTAATATTGTACCCAGCCATGTTTACCCAAGAAAGTTGATGGTAATCCTAATGGTAGACCTAATTTAAATGGAAAACTATGGATTCCTGGAGATAACACTGATGGTCCTTGACCTGAAAATCAATAAAAAAAATTGTAAAGAACATATTTTATTTCGTTTTTTATGTATTAATAAAATTGGTCAGAAAGTAAACAAAAGCAAAAAATGCTTCTAAAAGCCCATTCATTGCAACTTTATAATACAGTGCTTAAAAGCAAAAAAAAGATTGAAAGCATTTGAAGGCAAATGGGGAAAATAAAATCCCAGGGTTTCTGGGAAAACAACACTTGTCAAAAAAAATTTAAAAATGGGAATTGTAGCCTGAATAATGTGTTTTTTATGGAACTATAGATATGTTATCCTGAAGAGACTTATATAATGAAGAGACTCATATTTTTCCAAAAACTAATGAGCTCGTTATGGGAGACAAGCTTATAAAAGCCCATCATCAGTGTTGCCAAGGCAATTTTAAGAAAATGTGACAAGTGTTGTTTTTCCCAGAAACCCCTCATTTGATCTAAGAGTAATATATTGATCCTTATGTATATTAGACGTAGTTAGATAATTGGCTAAATTTAGATCATAGTCAAATGGCCGGTTAAGTTAACTATATTTATGAGCTCTACTTAGAGTAAATCTGAATCAAATTAGAACAGAGTTCTAGAAAGCAGTTTAGAGAGTGCTAGAATCTTGATAGCCTCAATCCTTTACTTATAGAAACCGACATTGTCGACGTTTGCTTAGGCAATGTATACTTTAGAATAGCAGTAGTAAGTAGTTTTGCAATTTTTAAGAAACATCAGAATAAAACCGTTAGCAGAATATCGAAGCAGATTATTGCTCTTTCCAAAAACAGCAGAAAAATGGTCTAAATTTTAAACTCGTACAAAACAAGATTTACTGAGTAACAAAAAAACGTTACATGTGTAGAATGTTACAATTATGAAAGATAATATCACTTCAAAGTTTTCTTTTCTTATTTGTATAAATTATTATAGGCAAGTATACTGCTGTTTACAGTTCACAGTTTTGCATACCAACAGATAAAATTGCTGCACTGTGTAAAAGTATCTAAACACTAAAAAATACTGGCCTACACTCCTACAGCCTCATTACTAAAAGGCTTAAGGCTTTAAACAGTTTCCATGAAATATGTATACAACACATAACGAAGTTGTTTAATAGGTTGTAAAACTAAGCGATTTCTCAGTTCATGAGTGGCAGAGACCATACTAAAGATATAAAGATCAATATAAAGATTCAGAAAGTGCGAAAGTTATATCTGACTCAAAAAGTTAAGTACCTATTAACTATAGAGAATACAGAATATTAACTGTCAATATTGAATAAGGGATTACAAATCCGTAAATTCTGGTAACACTTTATTTATTATTATAAATGATATTTTAGATAGAAAATATGATACACCATAGAAGTTACAAGTTAGTTAGAAATAGTGTTAATACAGAACGTGTTAAACGTAGACTGTCTTAAGGGGTCCAAAAAGCCTGCGAATCTTCAAAATATTAAAGATAAAATATTAAGGCTATATTCAAACAGTCCTGAACCAGCTGCTGGAGGGAAGCGGTAAGGGGACAACGCTAGCGGAACCTCTCGAACTAGGCCCCCGCCACACCTTTTTGGAGAGGGGAAGCTTTAGAGAAACTTTGAGATTTTTGAGGCAGTGGGTGATACTAGAAACAGCGTTCGTAAATGAATTAATTTTAATTAGTATTAATCAAATAATAACTGAAAGTACTGTAATTGCAAAAGTCATCAAAAAGTAATTAATGATTAAAAATAAACAAACAAAAAAGTATGATACATTACATTTATTGAAGAAGCAAACGACGTTAATAGACAAAACCCGGGTTCTATCCCCGGTTCCGGTAATTTTTTTAATAAAATATTTAATATATTTCATAAATAAAGAAATGTTTATACGAGGGTAAATCAAATATAAACGGTAATTTTGCTATTCCGCCTAGAATGCAGTTCCGAGGTAGCTGATGTTGTGTGGAGTAGATGTTTGGTTTATGAGGAGTGAGGAGCCGGCTGGGTTCGCGCACATCCTTGGCTTTGTCGTCAGTACAGCCATGACCGAGCAAGAGGTACATTCGTCTGTTGCGCAACGGATTATCATAAAGTTTTTAACCAATGAAGGCGTTAAACCGTCAGAAATTTTAACTCGTTTGAACTCTGTCTCAGAATCGTGTGTATACGTGGGCGAGAGAATTTAAGGGTGGACGAGAACGTGTTGAAAACGAAAGTCATGATCGACGCCCAAGGACAAGCCTTACAGATGACAATACCCGTACCGTTCGAGAGCTTATTGAACGTGATCGCCGGTGAACCGTGGTAGAAATTTCATCAGAAGTGGGTATCAGCTATGGAAGTGTTCAATCCATTATAACTGATCAACTTGATTTTCGAAAAATTAGTGCTCGATGGGTTCCGAGGTTGTTGACTGGAAACCAAAAACAGGTTAGGTCGGAGATCGCTGAAAGGCTTCTGAATCGATTTCAGCGAGAAGGGGAGGCCTTTTTGCAGCGCATCGTGACATGTAATGGGACGTGGGTACATCAATACACCCCCGAATCTAAAATGGCAAGTAAGGAGTGGCGAAGAAAGAATGAAGGTTGCCCAGTGAAGTCCGAAACTCGGCACTCAGCTGAAAAAGTCCTTGCAACGATTTTTTTGACTGTAGGGGAATTTTACTGATCGATTTTCTACACGATCAACGTACAGTGAATGCGGCTTACTACTGTCAGTTGTTATGGTCGGCAAATGCCGCCTATCGAAATAAAAGACGAGGTATGCCCATCAGAGATGTTATTCTCCTCCATGACAACGCCAGGCTTCACACCGCGGCCTTGACAAGGAATACACTGGTAGAAATGGGCTGGGAAACCCTCGAGCACCCTCTTTATAGCCCTGACTTGTCCCCCTGTGACTATTTTTTGTTCGCGCCTATGAAGGAATCACTGGGAGGAAAACGATTTGGAAGCAATGAAGAAGTCGAAGAGCACGTGCGCAATTGGCTTACAACTCGCTCTCAAACTTTCTATAACCAGGGAATACTGAAACTTCCAAATCGGTGGCAAAAGTGTGTAGATCACGCAGGAGACTATATTGAAAAATGTTAAAACAATGATTTGTCTATAACGTTATTCAATAAATGATGGAAAAATATTACCGTTTATATTTGATTTACCCTCGTAGGTATAATATTTATAAAAAGAATAATTTACATTTAAATACTAATATGATACTGTATAATCAATTAGTTTTATTTTTAATTAACATAAATATTATACATGTGTAGTTTAAATAACGATTATAAAATTAAGGGATAATTGTATGTAACTATTCCTTTTTATAAATACCTATTGTATTTATAAAAAGATATTAAAGAAACAAACAAAAAATGATGATAAATGACATTCATTAAAGAAGTAAAAGTCATCAACAGACAGCTTGATCGAGTAAAAGGATCCTTAGACTACCGACTACACAAGCGCTATTCTATTTCCAGTTTGAGTAGGTTTTTATTTAATAAATTATTTAATATATTTCATAAATAATTTTTTAAAAATATAATTATAAAAAAGAATAATTACATAAAATTTTCCCTTAATTTTATATTATTGTTTAAACTACTTGCTTATAATATTTATGTTAATTAAAAATAAAACTGATTATACATTACCATATTAGTATTTAATTGAACTTTGTTCTTTGTTATAAGTATTATATATAAACAATTGTTTATTTATGAAATATATGAAATATTTTATAAAAAAAATACCCCAACCTAGGATAGAACACAGGTTTCGGAGTGGGGAATCCAGCGCTGTTACCACTCGGCCAAGCTGTCTATTGATGTCGTTTGCTTCTTTTTGAATCATTTTTTTAATGTTAATTAATTCATATTATTTCAGTTACGCATGTAAAACATGCTTTGAAATCTCGAATCTCGTGTTGACAAAGAGGGGACATCAGTAGCCATGGGCGCCACCGCTCAATGATTAATTTATTTTCGCGATTTTACTTCTAACAAAAAAATGGATTGTAGGATTGCCCTCAGGTTTTGCACAGTGCTTAGTAAGTATATTTTGAATGACGCTACAAATTAAGTTGCCTGGAAAATCGGCTAATTCAGATTTTCATAAATCTGCAATGCAGAGTATCGACTTTTAAATTACTTTGATAATATTATTTACACTAACTAACAAAACTCGATGTAGTGCGATTCTATAAATAACAATAATGCGAAAAAACTTTGGTTGCTATAATAACTATCCCTTGAATTTATATTAGAGGTAAACACGTGCATAAGTAGAAAGTACCACTTCGCGAGCATTCGAAAGGGTCCTTAAACGTATTCAGTATTCAAAAGGGATTTAAGATTGTATTCATACAAATGCAGACAGACATTATATTTCTTGAGCCATGACGACAAACATAAGTTACTTCATCTGTGCAGTATGTTTTTCAAATTTTCCATGTTGGACAAATAATTAGAGCTAACTCTTATTTATCGATCATCACTATCGTCATTATCAACGATTGCCACATTTACTTGGATGCCTTTTGTAAGTAAACAGGATTATAGAATTATATCTACATATCTATGTATGATACAGACACAGTATAGTAACATACAGTAGCCCGACTTTCGCAAATACTGATAGCCACCGCTCAGAACCTTGACAGGAGGTAGGCATAAGTTTTGTTTCATACCCGCGAATGAGCACTTCAAGTTAGCTAAAGCCGTATAACGTCAGTTGTGCATTGCGAGTAGCCCCGGGCGGACAAAATGGGTAAACATAGGCATTGTGCCGCCAAAGGCTGTATAAATACGTCAAAAAGAACTTCAGTTAGTTTTTTCAGGTTCTTCTATTCATTAGAAGGATCTTGTAATAATTATGTTGAACCAGAATTAAATGATTGCAAATATTAAATGTTATCATTATAATAATAAGAAACGAATAAAGCTTCTTGTTATATGAAGCTAATTCTTTGTGTGCATGAAGTGAACGATTCAGAAAGTAACTTTGTCACTAGAAAAATGCGTTTTTCTCAACAAGTAAATGAAGAATCTAGGTCACTGCGTGAACACCACCTGTATAAACAGATTAAAGTTCAACAAACAAATGAGGAATCTAGGTCAACGCGTGATCAAAAGCTGTGAAACACATTAAGATAAAATAAGAGAATAAGCAACATTTTCTGTTACCCTCGGCTGTTAAAAAAAAGTCACAAGCGCCCGTTAGGATTGTTAAATTGCTTTTTAACATTTCGTTTGTTATTGTTCAATACTTACATGCTATTAATGGGTTATAATTAAAAAATCTCATTACGTTTTAAGTGTCATAGGGTAATGAAGACATTTAAAGAAAAGTAATTGCAAAAATTTTAGTTATAACCAGTTAGAAATAAAAAATAGAGAAGATAAAATCAATTTAATAAGGATAAGAATAGATTGTATTATCATTATAGTGTAAATTGATTTCATTTTCCCTATTTTGTAGGCATATTAGATTATAATCGATTTATACATTAAGCATTACGTTTTTAATTGCAATTAAAAAGGGGCGCTACTGAATCCTTCGGACTTCAGTTTTGCTTAATTTTTCTCATCTAAGTAGATACTTTTCCAACAACACTCCCAAGATAACAATAAAGCTTTCGTTTTGCAACATTTTTGTAAATAAATGTTGAATTATGTATATTAATTTAAGTTCAGTTAATAAAAAACTAATTGTTCAAAGGCGTCAATTAATTTTGTTGATACACACAATTCTATTTTCTTTTTTACTATACCACTATAACGAGAGTTTTCAGTTTTTACAAAATTAACTCGACCCATCATTTTACGGAATACGTCTCTGCGTCTTGATTACCAGCATTCGCAGGCAACGTCGACCGATAAACTTTGGTGAACTGCTTCGTTTGTGGGTGCGATATTCGAAGCTAGCTTAAAGACATCAAAGTGCCGACACGCAAGTGGACCTACTGGTTGTTATTTATACTGTGATACAGATATGTCTTAGGGCTGAACTTCAAAAATACCAATTTAGTTTTGATTTAGTAGTGAATGATCCCCAATTTGGTCACACTAGACTTTTAGATTTGGGACATGTAAAGCTATTCACAGCAGTTTATTTATCATAGAGCAGTGGGGGGGGGGGGGATTGAGGTGGTTTGCTAAATACCCTTAAAATGTGTTATGTATGTTTATTGAATTTGCAAATTTTAACAAAAAATAAGGTTCAAGAATAGTTTACAGTAACTGAAAATAGCAAAAATTAAAAATTTTGACTCATTTTTCTTTACTGACGTCACATATGCTATCCAGTCGTCAAGTTTTACTGGAATTCTAACATAAAAATTTTAGAGGGGTTTGAATTCAATGCGCTTCAAATAGCGAACACAGTGCGGGTAGCTCCGGACGGCGGGTATCCCCGGACAATCAAAGTATTAAGCCATCACTCAAAAAATAACACAATGTTAAATCGAAACGAGTTCCATAGGGCCTACAAACAAAATATAATTCAGTATTGTCGTGGCCGCTGAATGAATTGTATATTACAGTAGGTTTTGTTCCAGCCAACTGCGTTGTGTCCACTCCTATCAAACTTCATAGGAGGTTATCGCATAGAAAACGTATGTAGCTTAAAACTTAATTTATTGGCTGAAGTTTTCGTCATGACATTTATTTTACGACTACAATAGCATTTGTCTGATCCCGTTCATAAATTAAGTGCTATTAATAGAAACATAGCATTTAAGTAATCGGGTAGCCCAGGACGCAAGTCAGTCGGGTATCCTCGGACATTTTTCATAGCTTTAAATTTAACGAAAAGAAAGTAGTTTCTGGGTAGTTAGGTTTATCCTAAGTATTTGATTAAAATATATTTCTATATTTGGGGAACCTGTACAAAAATGCCAAAATTATGAAGCTTTCACGAAATACACAGAATTATGAGATCTTAACAGCTTTTCCATATAGGAATGATCTTAAAGAGAAAAGTAAAGCTATGACATGTAAACAACTAAAAACAAAACCAAATAGTCAAAGTTCTTCCCATGAATATCGTGATCAAGAAACCGAATGCGTCATTTTCAGGGATACATTTGAAGAAGGCTGAATCTAATCAAAATGTTTGAAGTAGTTCCAAAGTAAATTTTAAGTATGAATATAACCGTTGAAATTTGTTATTTTAGTGCATTTTTTGTATTTCATTTAAATGTCCGGGGCTACCCGAACTTTCCCTATACGTAGGTTTTTTTTTCGCTGATATAAAACCTGAGTATGTTGCATAATACTAAAGTGAATGTCATAAAAAACGAACATTTCCAGCTTGCGATTGTTATTTATTTTGCTTATTCATTGTTATTTTTATAAATCTAGATTCTGTTTTAACCAATTAGTCTTTATTTTTTTTATTTCGGTACTTATATAATATTCTACTTAATTTGTGTTCTGTAAACTATCGATTTTTAATATAATAGACAGAAATAGTTAAATTGAGTTAAAGTTAGCTAATCAGGGCGTAAGTGTCATAGTAAAAGTGACAGGCAGTATCGCTGCGTTCCAAGGCACTTTTGATAGTTTGCAGACATGAGATATGTAAGTCATTTTTTTCTATCTTAGAACCTTCTAAACATACCGAAGTGTTATATCAGTAAAAGAAAATCGTACTATTATAAGACAAGATATAATCAGAAGGTATACCAATATTTCAAAAATTATATTGCTCTTTTAATAAGTGATAGTGAAAATATGGTGGTAAAGCCAATTAAGCAAATCATCTGGTAAAAGTATATAAAGATTGCTTATACTGTCTCTTGGATAGATTGCAAACAAATATAAAATAAAAAAAAGTTACGATGTGTTTCTCACGTAGAAGTTATGTAATAATTTAAAAGGCAAAAGGAATGAAAATATAGCGATGAAGTGCAGGTCACGCGAAGTAAAGCTTTTTATTTTCTACTTAACAATAAAAATATTCATAAAAAAGTGTTAGAAACATCATTGATGCGTATATTGTTGATAGTAGATTAGGAAGTCAGGCTGAACATAATTTCTGAATTAAGAAATTATGCATTTAATTACTGTTCTAAATACTCTGCTTTCATTCATGTAATAATTTAGACATACTTTCACTTTTTTGAATACGAGGTACTTAACCTTTGTATAATGAAATAGTTTTTAGCTTAAAAAAAGCTTTGAAAAATTCCATTTGTGTCAATAAATCTCTGACACATTGTGCATATATACAACATCAATTTCAAAAAGTATAATATATACGGATATTCATAATATTTTTTACCTGGTTCTCCCAGTAACCGCATTCTAAAATCTATATAATTTTCCCGATCGTAAACTCTTTCTTGTCGTGGCGTTCGAACTCGCACTACACCTTCCCCAACGACATGGAAATGTAATCCTGAAAAGAAAATTGAATTAATTAATTTATACTTGAATAGGATGCAAAATGCATTTACAAGCCAATAAAACGGATTTTTTTATTTATCTTTATATTAGATGAATTTGTTAGAAAGATAAGAAATTCCCCAAACGACTGAAAAGTAGATTTAATAACAAACAAAATAAAGTTAAAGAAAGAGAAAACGTTTGATCCTTCGCTAGCGCTTTGTGAAACCACACTGAATAAATTTCCTTACTCCATGAAAATAAATAGAAGCAAAAGTTACAAACTTATTTTGCTATTAAAGATTTTCTTTTAAAAATGTGTTTCAGTTGTATACTTCAGAATCGTTTTAAATTACTATCGGATAAATGTGTATAAATAAAAAATAAGTGTATCCTTCTTCCTTTAGTATATAATTTTCTAGTTTCAGAATTTCTTTCAGTCTTTCAAGAACAGATACTGTTTTTACTTTGTTAGTAATAGTTACTTAAATTTTATAAAACTAGAAATGTAGAAGAATATAGATGAAAGATTTCTTTTCATTAATAACTTAATTTCATAATAATTTGCATTATTAGTATTATTTTTATTTAATGAAGCGGATTTTCTAGTTTGTATCTATGCTAAAGATGTACAGTGTGTCATTTGCAATGCTATAATAAATTATTATTTCATCAATTCCTTATCAATTTCTTCCATTTTACTTATATTAGCCTCAATTTGACAAGTTCAATATTTAATTATGGTTTTTCTCAAATTTATACAACCAAAAAAAAGTTTTATGTTATATATTTCAGAAATAACCCGAAAATGGATGGTGACAACTACTAATTATCGTGGATTTGTCTAGGGAAACAGGAAGTGAAGGTTGAAAAGAAGGAAGTGTCAGACCCAGAATACGAAATGAGATGAATAACCGAGGCACAATCACATACTTCCCGTCACCTGATACTTAGTTACCAAACCATTCTTAAGCAGTGGCGTAACAACAGCCACCGCAGACCATGCGACGGGGGGGAATGGGCAACTCTCCGAAGGGCGCTGCCAGTGTTGTAACAGATACATTCTTTTGTGTATCTAGGTACAGATACAGTTACTATCAGAAAAAGGTAACTAGATACAGATACAAATGCTTTTTCTGTGAAGTATCTAGATCCAAATACAAAACCTAACACAATGTATCTAGATACATTTGTAGATACTTTTTTTTACTGTAATCACCTTAAAAATAAGAACTTTCTAGTCAATCTTTGTACCGAAAATAGTCATTTAACTCAGCATCAATTTCAGGACTAGTCTAGGAAACCAATATTTATTAAAAATATACATATTAAAAATGGATAATTATTAAACAGAAACCAATATCTAAAGGTAAATACAGTATGCATTCAAACCTTTCCACTTTTCAGAATTACTATGTGTTCTTTTTACACTCTCTTGCGTTAATATTTTATATATAATAGTTATTTATGTACCAAGGGCATTAGGATGATGATAACGCCAGGAGGGCTGTTCCAGCCCGAGGACCGGAAGGGCCCAAGGAATGGAAGTCGCCCGATAGGCATTATCATCTAGTAACGCTTGTGGTGCGTACAAAATTTTATTTTTCACGAGAATGTATCGTACAAGTAGAAAATTATGTTAATATTAATTTTTATGTTTGTCGGATGGTAACAAACTTTTACTAAATTTACATAATTCAAACAGAGATATCCCATGATTTAAATTAAAATGCTTTTGTTGTTGTTATCAACATAAAAACAAAAAAGTCCCAATAGCACTAATGTCATCTAAAGAATAAGTTCATTTTATTTAAGAAATTTCTGCAGAAGTCGGCACAAAAGAATTCGTGGATCACGCGCCCAGAAACTACATTGCAAATACTCGTTATTTGTTGTGTTGTAACACACTCGTACGCAAACATAGTACAGTATTGTTTTTGGCCTAATGATCTAAATTACTATTGAACATAAAGTCGGCTCCGATTGCAAAGTAAACGATGAGCGGGCGTTATAGACTATAACGCCCGCTTATAATGCCCTAGTTGTTATGGAATATACTTCGTATCACAGGTATAATCGCCAAATAACATGCAAGTGAAACATAAAATATATTATATATACAAAATAAATTATTATTAAATCATATTATCATTGTTAAAGCATACCAAAGATGATATTTGTGTAGATTTTCTCTCTTCAGCCTGGTGTTGTGCAGAATATGAATAACTTGAATAGACCCCAATAATCTTCATTGTTTGAATACCTAGAAAATGTTTGCACCACTTTAACAGAAACAAACATAGTCTAGATATTACTTCTGATAACCTAATTTCAAAGTAGGTGTTGGTACTATTCACACTATAACAATTTTCCTAGTACTATTACACCACAAAAGTCACTAAATTTGGTTGCTTTTAGTTACTCTCCCTGTAACCGAATAGATTATACTTACTTACTCTTTAACACATTTTCAAAAACACTTCATTAGGATAGTTTTTACTTTGAAAGTTCTCAAATTGACTGTTGCAGAAAAGATAGGAGTATGTAACAAGACCGTAAAGTGTCGTTACTGTACTCGCAGGCTTAGAGGACTCACCTACGGTTTGTCGTAGTATTTATCTACAGTCTAGTAAAATATACATTCCACACTTAATAATGACAGACGTAAATATTAAATAACTACTACATGTAATAAAGAATGAGTTCTCTTAATTACATAAATTCTCTCCATATCTGAAATTATGGTATATTTTTATATAATTATGTTACGTATGGTGCAAGCTGTAAATTATGGTACAGTTGGCAACACTGCCCTGGACAGTCAAGATCGCGTCTTCCTCATAAAATCGATAATATTATCATTATGTAATAGTTATCCATTATTTAATGAGGTGACTGTAATCTAGTAATTTCAAAGCAATTAATAAAAAAATAATTCTATTATGTTGAGAAATTTATTTTAAATTTAAAATTCCACACATCATTGATGATAGTTTTCGTATTATAAAATTATAAAAATATGAAAATAGTATCTGCACAATACAGATACACAGATACAACAGAACTGTTACAAAATTTTAAAAGTATCTAGATATGTATCTAGGTACCATAAAAGTATCTAGATACTGTATGTAGATACATTACAACACTGGACGCTGCTTTCGTGAAATTTTATTTCGTTGGGAATAGAAATTTAAAAACAAACATTGGAGGAAAGAAGATTTTTCGAAAACAATAAAAGGGAATTATGGATACATGTACACACATTACTCAAAGCAATTAGAGGATATTCTGTAACCTAATCAAAAACTAAATTAAAACATCGTCAATTAAATAGTCTTGGTAGTGTAGGCACTAGTAGGAACGTGATCTTGTCTCATCCAAGCGGCCCGGATTCGACTCCCGGTACCGGCAGATCTGGTTAAGGTTTTATGCAGTTTCCCTTAGCTGTAACACAAATGTTGGATTTGTGCTAATACCATCTGTTAAGTCTTCATAGCTTTTGGGGTCAGGTTTGCCAGGTAATGGGTAGTAGCAATTATTATTATTATGAATAACGCAAACCTAAATTCAACTCAAATTAAACCTAGGTTAGGTTAAGTTCCGATGGGTTGGGTTAGATTCGGTTAGGTTAGGACACTATTGTTCAGCTCGATGAGACGCATCGAATGGTGTATACTTTCGGCAGTCCGTGATGGGGCTGGATGTTTTTATGGACGTAATTTGTGCTGCTTAGCTACGCGACTTGCATCCTTACAATTTTCTTGCGATACACCGTACTTATTTTTTGTTTTTCTTCATCACCACAGCTCTGTTAGCTAAAATTCAAATTGCATTATAAGCCTAATAATAGACACTATAGCTTTTATATCAAGCATTTTTTTGATAAATTACTTACTTTTCTAGATAAATTGAGTTAAATTAATTTACAGCGCAATTATGGAAATCAAAAGCAATTGATCCTTCGCGGGTAACATTAATTCACTTAACTCGTTATAAATATCGATATGCAGTGTGTATTATCGGTTGTTACATCGGTGAATAGCATGTAAAAACACAATTTCTTAGATATTGGACCCCACTAAATTATTTTAGAGGAAGAGTCACTATAGCAAAGATATAGATCTTATTTAGTACTACAGAACTAAAGTGTTTAGCATTCTGTCTTAAATAGTTTCCAAGATATAAGTGATTTTCTGGTATAGAAAATTAATAATTATATAATAATATAAATTAAAAATTCGCTAATAGCAATCACCACGTTTAAATTAGAAATTAGGAGTAAATTGCTAAGCATGGTTTGATGGAACAAAATCATTCATGAGAATGTGCTACCAGCAATTCTTAGAATAATTTGACAGCTGTTGTCATGGCTAATACTATTGAAAAGAAGAATTCCTTGCAGAATTCTCATCTTACACACCGATAGCAATCATAACATTCTTATAATTGATTTTAGTCTATGAAACTGTGCTTAATAATTCTTGCATTTACACTTCTATAACAGAAAATTACTTACATCTTGACAACTGTTTAACACAGGATGCTAAAGTGGCAGTATTTTGCACACTACTCAATAAGATCTACAGCTTTGCTACAGTGGCAGTGAACTCGGCATCTGTCCACCCCCCCGAACTGGACTATGTATCATGTGAATTCCGAGATGGTAGTATAAGGACCATGGACTTTGCCTATAGATACAATTTTGACTTTTTGCAGTCATTTGCTTTAAAACAAAAACCACATTTGCAAACTTTTTATTATGTTTAACCTATATAATATATAGTGATTTTTGCACAATAGTTTAACCTATTACCAGGGTTGGCAAAAACCCGGGTTTTTCGTGAAAAATCCAACCCATCGGTTTTTCCGGCCTTTTTTTCCATTTTTTCCACTAAAAAAATCTAATAATCAATTTTCTATATTATACTTTTTTATTTTACCTTTTTTTACCAAAAAAATCCGAAAATCCAGACTAGCAAAATGGATTTAAAGTTAAATTAAAATTCTCTTATTCCACCTATTTTTAATAGCTCTGTGAACTAGGTATCTTTACGTCGTAATTACTTATTTGTATACAGTAGAAGGTAAAAGTAAAAAGAAAAAATGTCCAAAATGTGGGAAAAACTGTCTGGATTAAACTAGAGATGGATACGAGTGATTTTTCATGCCCACTCACGTCCGCTCACGATCTATCCTGGCTAAATAACGCCCGTCACTCACTTGATAATAAATACGCATAAATCACGCGTGAATCACGTTAAGCAGGTATTATTTATGTAGTTCAGTATAGGCATGGAAGAATGAACAATAAGAGCAGTTATAAGTATAAGATTTATTTGTACAGTTTAGAAATTCGTGTAAGGGCCGATCTATTCACCTCCTTTTAAATTTATCTGGAATTTAGTTGCTATAGTTACAATTGTTACAGGGAGGTGAATAGATCGGCCCTAAGTATGTAAAAATATCGAGCCTGCGAATGGTGACGCGGCGGCAGGTTGAAACTCGAAAAGACAGGAAAAATCGGTCGGCGCTCGGCGGGGTTCGGGAGTAAGGCTCGTACAAGAGATTCGGAATGTCGAAACCGAAAGTCAGCGAATCAGAAGATTGGAGCGTTCAGCGTACCCCGGTCGAGTTTAGCGCTAGTCACGTTCACGTGCAGTTACGTCTTCCTGAAACTGATGCCACCTGCTCACGGTGGGTCACTCGTGACCCATCACGACCCGGCGATATTCACGCTAGTTGCCCATCACTGAATTAAACCGAGAAAACAGGTGAGTTAAACCGGAAATAACCAGGAGGAAAAACCGCCTGCATTTTTTTACTGGAAAAAGATACAGATTGTTTCCGGGGAAGATTATGCCATCCCTGCCTACCATAGACATAAACCGTAACAATATCGATCCGTGGCTGAAGATGCGTTAAAAACACAATTATTTGCTTTTTATCCCAGACAATCTAAAAAGCAATCGAAGGAGTACTTTTGTAATGCTCTGTCCTATATGAAAATCAAAATCCGCGTTTTCTCTTGAGACATCACCGCAAAAGAATCTCTTTTTTAGCAGAGCTGGAGTGAAAGAGAAAAATCGAAGAGAAAATTTTTATTCTCGAAAATGTCTAATCGACTACTCCAGTTCTACAGCTTTTTGCTTCAGATGGGAAAAATACATCATGCAGAATCTACCTACACCAACAGTGCTCAAAACCAACCACGCTCTGCATTCCAGTCTATTTTAGCGTGCTCCCGATAAAAGTTCTGAAACATTAAATTTCCCTAGTTATACCATTCAAAACAAGACACAATAATCTCGAGAGTATTATCTAGAGGTAGATAAGTTTGATTCATGTAAGTAAGGTTTTCAGGTTAGATACATATAAAATCCTTATGGTTTCGAATATAATCTTAAATAGAGATTTTTTCTGGTACATAATATAATCATCTCTCAAATCTCAACGTGGACAGAGACTCTATGGTTATACCGTGTCAACAAGCTTCGTGTCAAGTCCATATACAACCACGGTTATTCCATTCCTTACCATTTAATAGTTAACATTGTTATTTATAGGTTGACTTTGATGTTGCTTTATGCACTGGTTTTCCTGTACGTCGTAGACAAATCAAGATTTAATTAAATTGCATTGACCCTAATCTTCCATCTCCAGGGACATGACAAGAAAGGTAGGATGTTGTCAGTCGAAGATGAGTTATTTAATTTATAGAAAATAAGGAAGTGTATGAAGTTCTGCAGGTGGCTTTTTCTTTAAATTACTACCACGCATGGTTAAAAACAAGCATAGCTGGAAAAGAAATAATAAGGTTATCCCAGGCATTCAGAGGCATAGGTGGGCTACCAGTTCATCTCAAAATGCAAACAATGACTTTTAACGTCAGGGCCAAAAAATTGATTAATTGAGATCAAGAGTTTCTTTAGTGGAACCTCAATCAATCTCAAGCTTATCAAAACTTGTGAATATTTTGTAATTGTTCTCAATATGTTGTTGTCGCAACTTGATAATTTTACATTAATACTAGCTTAGTCAGAAAGCAGCCTTTTTATTTGACATGGGACTGATTTACATTCTATCCATTCAAGTTATAAAAATTTATCGTTCTGTTTATGTTTGCTTTCGTATGCTAACTGTATAGGTCATCTGATCAATAGCTCAAAGTTCAGCGATATTCTCTGTATTATAATAATTAGTGATGTCGCCGAGACAAAAAATAAAAATGTCTCGTCTCAGCGGTAACCTGGATCATGTTTTAATTTGAGTTGTCCAAAGGGAAATAAAATTAAATACCTACATCAATACTATCTATGATTGCGGAAATATTCGAAATATTTTGGGAAAATAATTATCTCGTTTGCTTTAACTATTGAATAATTAAGTATCCATTATAGACTTTGTATATTACGTATTTATTAATTGCCTAGTTGGCCATGGCGAATGAAATATGAAAATAAATATAAGGCTCTGTGGGAGTGATCCATCGAAATTGAACAACACAATGAATGTATAATCGGTTTATGCATATATTCACTTGATTCAAAATTCTCATTCTGAGCTACTAGAAAATGACCGTTATAAAGCACTGAAACAGTATCTAACATCCAACGGATTTTGTTTTGTTTGACAAGTAGGAACTCAAAGTAACTGTCGTTCATCTATCACAGGTCTATCGTTTCTGTTCTCTAGGGACTAGGTAATACATCTTGATTCCTCAACGGCATAATTCGGAATTTTTATCATGCAAAGATTTTTTAGCATAATTTTTTAACTATTTACAGTTTAATTATAACGAGATAAAAAAATAATACGTAATTCAGTCTTGTTTACAAGTGCAAATATGAGAGACTGTTGGCTTTAATAAATGTGTCTAATGTAACATTCTGATTGATGGATTGTCTATGTCCCACTTTCTGTACTTGACATCATGCATTGACTGTAAAGTTACTGTTTCCATTATTTCTATTGCTATGGTCAGGGGCGGATGGGTGATCATAGATCGACCCGGGGGGTAAAAGCAGAGTGGCCCTTAGTCATATAACGTTGAACTTTTAGTACTAGACATATGTACGAATGATTATTCTGCGCATTGATAAATAGCGGGGGGGGGGGAAATCGAGTTACAGACAAATCCTCGATGATGCATATATATATATATATATATATATATATATATATATATATATATATATATATTTGTATATTGTATATTTACATTTTTATTATGCAAATTACTTGTTTACTTGATATTAAGTTTAGATAAATATCGCATTTGTTTTACATCAATTTTACTTAATAAAATAAATAAGGGGTGTACCGTACGTATAATAACAGGTGTACCGAGATAATATCAGCAAGCATGTTTGACCGCTACATATTGCCCACGTTCTATTGCAGGCGCGTGCTGAGGGATAGCTAACCAGACAGTGGAAAATCCAGTGCCTCGTTGCCCGTCCCATTCTGGCATCATTGCTGTAGTATCATCTTTCTCTGTCTGCGCAGAATAACCACTCGTACATTTTTCTAGTACTAATGGTTCAACAGTATATATAACAACGATAAGCATTTACAATGCCAACAAAAATCTGGCAATTTTCTTACGAGCCTAATACTAGTAATGAATTGCAGATGTCACTTTTCATAGTAGTAGTAATGATAGAATATCGTCGCATTTTATAACTAGTTATAAAATGTGACTTTTGTCGTAATTAAAATGACATAATATGCCACTTTTGTAATCAATGACAAAATGTGACATTTTACTAATTAACTAAAATTACATGCGAAAACGTTGACATTTGAACTGGAAAAATTAATTTTAAGTAATGGACCGGGTACGTGTTTTATGTCTAGCTGGACCGGGCTAGTTGTAATGTGCTTTGTGTCAGGCTGGGTCAATTTTCTTGTGCATTTTCGCGAATTGTCGCGATGGCCGGGCCGGATCTTTAGCAAACCGCAATTTGCGAATTCTAAAATATACCTCTGTAAGTGCGGCTTGCTATGGCGAACTTAAAGTCCTGAACTAAAAAAGGTATTAATATATTTAGTATTATGTGTATTACTACTAATAATGAATTACTCTCTTTAGAAAAGTGTCTTTGACTAGAATAGATCCATAAATTTAATCCACCAACATTGCGTGCTTATCTTTTGTCTTCTCAAGCAAACTGGCAAATTTCTCGACGTCCCGTCGAGGCTCATCCGCCCCTAACTATGGTGTCTACATTATATAACGAATGACAATATCGAATTACTGGATATGGAATTTGGTACGTTTGGTATCGGTTTGTCACATTGTATTTGTATTATGTAAGCAACAGATTAGTAGTTAGGTAATATAAAGTGAAATACCAAAAATATTTACAGTTATTTTAGATTATTATGGCGTTAGTCTGGTTAGTCTTGACATAATAAAATGCTCTCGTTCCTACTTGTAGTCGAGTAGTTCCGTTTTTACTACCAAGCTCCTGTTTGCCAAGTTAGGAAATATGTAAATCCTTAAAGTAAGTAATTAGTAAATAAAAGTTACATAATTGTGTCACTTTTTAAATGTATTCGTTTTTTTTTATTAAATATGATTAAATCAAAATTAATCAAGCAGCTATCAAGATGAGTTAAGCTATAAGCCATCGTACTAGAGGTATGATAAGAATCGAGTGACGTGTCATTAAGGCTATATTCAAACAGTCCTGAACGATGTGCTAGGGGGCAGCGGTAAAGGGACAACGATAGGGAAACCTCTAGAACTAGGTCCCCACCACACATTATTTTTGGAGAGGGATAGATTTAGAGAAACTTTGAGATTTTTCAAGCAGTGATACCAGAAATAGCGTTCGTAAATGAATTAAAATGAATTGTATATTAATTAGTATTAATTAATTAATAAGTGAATGTACTGTAATCAGTAATTGTAAAGTTATCAAAAAGTAATTAATAATAAAAAGCAAAAAACAAGTATGATAAAAGTATGATAAATGACATTCATTAAAGAAGCAAACGACGTTAACAGACAGCATAGCCGTGTGGTAACAAAACGCGGGTTCTATCCCCTGTTCCGGTAATTTCTTTTAATAAAATATTTAATATATTTCATAAATAAACATTTTTTTTATATATAATATTTATAAAAAGGAATAACTTACAATTAAATATGAATATGGTAATGTATAATCAATTAGTTTTATTTTTAATTAACATAAATATTATACATACGTAGTTTAAATAATGGTTACAAAATCAAGGGACAATTTTATGTAACTATTCTTTTTTATAAATACCTATTATATTTATTTAAAAAAATATTAAAGAAACAAACAAAAAAGATGATAAATGACATTCATTAAAGAAGTAAAACGCATCAACAGACAGCATATGGTCGTGTGGAACGATCGACGGATTACCGACTACACAACCACTGTTCTATTCCCAGTTCGAGTAGTTTTTTTAATAAACTATTTAATATATTTCATAAACATTTATCTTATCTTAAATTTTTCTTATATGCTCAACATTTACTGGTTGTGTATTAAAAAAACTGTTTGACTTATCAGTCAAAAGGCGTTAATTTATCACTAAAAAATAGCGTTGACAATAAAAACAGTTTAAATCAAAGTTGATGATGGTGCCTTCAACCTGTCAAAAATCCCATTTTTGTCACTGGTTAGTTAGCCTCTTCTAAGTTTTGCCAATCCTATCAAATTCTGACGTGCTTTGTACGTTCTGTTCCTAGACCAATATAATCCCAAAATGCAGACAACTTGATATTGTTATTCCCTAGTTAGAAAAAAATTCCTAAAGCTTCTGTTGTTATCGTTTATTGGGATCTTTATTTTTGATCAAAGATAGAATCCCGGTCAAGACATGTCGCAACACGAAAAACATAGAAAGCCATAACAAAGAAATTAATGTAGAAAGCTAAAACAGAAATTTATTAAATGAAAAGATAACCAAAATAGTCCTGCCACTAGACGATCCCGACTAAAACTTCGATAAGTGAGCTGGAACTGCCGATAAAAATCAAGAACATCCATTTCTTGCCGGTTAGTGGTAAGGGTCGTGAATTCTTGATTTTCAGTAGATTTCTAAGCAACTACTGAGCTCATTTGAATTTTTGTAGTTTTTGGCATGTTCTCTCCTTTTCAGTTCTTCTATTACTTTGTGAATTCCAACATGTGAAGCTTCAACGGAATTAGTTGTTTTGGGTAGACCTAGATCTACAAAAAGTCCTAAAACTAGCCGATCCCGACAATTAACTGACACTATTAAAGTCCTAAGCACTCAATGACTCCGACACTTACCACATGTAGATGCAAACAGACCAGACTTTAGGATCGAACATTGCTGGGTTTCAATGTTTCACGGGTTTCATTCTACACGCTTTGACATTTTTTAATGTTTTTGAATTTTGATAATAAATGCAGTCGTTACGGAGCAAAAGGAAAAACAATTGAAGTGTACTGTAAGGACTATAGTCGCGTAGCTTTCCGCACAAATTCGACCTTAACGACATGACGTCTTCCCTGCAGAAGTGCAGACACCGGCCGGCCAGGACTGTCTGGGATTCGTGTTTTCTCAAAGTAGTCGACAAAAGCATTTAGTTATCTATTAGTGATGAGGCTTTCTATGTTTTGGCATTCTATATTTTATTTTATGTTTTGGTTTTCTATGTTTCTTCTTTCCTCTATATTAACCTTTATGTTTTATACCTTTTCTAAGTTCTTGCTGTTACCGCAAAGATGTTATAGCCGTACTTTAGTTCATTTTACATTTAGTAGTTTTGTGGTGGACTGATGAAATATTTTAAGGCTTCTTTATGTCAGTATTTTAAAGTTTTAAATGCCTTCATAATATCAAAACCTGCTAAAGCATTACGCAATACATATTCTTTAAAATATTTTTGATTTTGTCTTCATAAAGCCGGCGCCACACATGCCGTATCGCAACGAACGTTTGTTATTCGATTATACACCTACTAGTGTGGATGGACGATTTTAGGCAAATTTTCGAGATTCACTGGGTACCCAACATTTCCCACTATGTCGATAAACTGAAGCCGACGCCACATATGCGGTATTTGTCAAATACCAAGCAACGAATGTTTGTTATTCAGCTAACACCTACTAGTGTAGTCGATTTTAGGCAAATGTTCGGGATTCCTTTGCCTGAATTTGTTCTCCATCCACACACATTCGTTGAAATGTTTGGTGTGTTTTTCGAATTCGGCAATTCGGCAAATATACAAGTGAACATTTGTGTAACCGCTTCCACTACTTGTATATTTGGCAAGAATTTGTACTTCAGAAGCTATACGTATTCATATACGAATGTTTGCTATTCGTCCACGAACACGAGCACAATCTGTCTTGTAAATTAATCGTAAATCGGTAAATTAGCGCGAGTCAAAGAGATCAAACATTTGTCTTAACCATCACGCGGTGGCCTTTACATACTATACACAAATATTCATTTACAGTATGCGAAGTGTGTAGGAAATTGTTCGGATACATTCGCAAACAAACATTCAGCAACGAATATTCGTGTTTGCAGACGAATATTCGTATAGGCATGTATGGAGCCGGGGTTTAAGGAATATATTTGTCAAGTAATAAAAGTCTTTGATTTGTGTTATATTTACCGGCAACCGACGGAATTCGGCAAATACCGTATGTGTGGCGCCGTCTTGATAAGATTCAAAGCATACGAATGTTTCTCTTTCTTTGAATTCTATCTCTATCCATACAGTACATCAAATGTTTTATGAAGTAGTTTTCGGCGCAAGAAGAAAAGAATTATTGTTTTGATTTTGGAACTATTATTTAATTACTTTTTTTCCGTAAATTTAGTATAGACTTCTAGAAAATCAATATTTTTCAACTAAACTACTCTGTTTCTCTTCAAGAATGTTCAGGGAAAGACATCCAATAATTTGTTTATTAATTTTTTTATATTAACTATTTTTTACAGGGCCTCAAAGAACCCATAAATGGAAGAAACAGGGAAAAGAAAATTACTACAGAATTATCAATTTTATTTTTATAAAAAGTTAAAGTTATCATTATAAAGAATACGTTTATTTCTACTATCTGTAACAATTCTCATTTTTGTTATTTATTAAAATTCCGGTGAAAAACACTTTTTAACGATTATTCCGTGTTTCTTTCATTAATGGGGTTTTTGCTGCCCTGTAAAAAATAGTTAATACAAAAAGTGTAAGAAATAAATTATTGGATGTTATTTTCTGAACATTACTGAGGAGAAACTGAGTGTTTTTTCCCGTAGAAAATACATTGGAAACTTTCTGGACTTTGAAGCACCCGCAAATATTGCCCAATTTCAAAATAAGAAACTAGGGGTACTTTTTTCGATGTACAATCCCTGAGGGTGAGAGCATAAGATTTTCGACAACCCTCCTACAGTCTAACCTGTATAGACAACTGATGTATAGACAAACCCTTGCATACCGCCATAGTTCTCCTTTACGAATTCTATAAGATGGATTTGCTAATTCTTTTTTATAAGCTTTGGCATTATATTTTCTTTACTCTTTAGATTTTTAATACCATTAACTTAAAATACTTTATACCTATTTAAACACAAAACTAATTTTTGTTACGCTTCGTTTCAGAGGTCTACTGGACCGATCTACGCAATTCCAAAGTTAAAGGTTTTACGCTGTAGATTTGGCAGCTCTCGTTAGTTTTTTCTTAATTATGTATTTATATTTTTAAAGGCGTTGTTTATTTGTAATAATTCGAGACCGACTGTTTACTTACATCACTCGCTTCGTCACGTTTCGGAACTAAACATCCTCCCTCTACTTACTTACTACGTCACCGATCGCTTTGTTACAAATCATATCACAATTTGGAATATTATTATTATTATGTTATTTTAAAGATTAAGATATGCACATTTTATTTATATATTTGCAATTTGTTAGTAACTTATTTTTTCAAGATGGCATCTGTGCGCATTTGCCGTTGAAATTCCTATTTTTCCCGATTTGTACCCCATGCTGCAGTCCCCTGGCTAAATTTACAGATCTGGTGTTTTGTGTACATTGTCTCTACATATAGTATAATAAGTACATACAAAATTATCTTCTTTAAAACCCTGCTTATTTAAAAAAATAGCTTCAAAGTTGACCAAAAAATGAAAATTATTAAAATTTGGAGCCCAAAAAAGTTATATGGGGGACTTTAAAATTTTTGTAATAGGTAGTCTTTGTAAGTATCTGTATTTGGAACTTGGAAATAACATTCTGTTATTTTTACTCCCTCGTTCAATACAGAACTTTGAAAATGCAAAAGATACTCATTTTTTATGTTGCGTCTTGAGGTGTGTTGGTTAAACCAAGGCATCTTTATATAATATTTTTAGGACTTTCATTGTTTCTATATTTGTAAATACTATGTAGGACTTTATAAATAGTATCCAGCTTTAATTATGAAGAGTATACATTTAACGTGAAAACTTGCTGCATTCTAAAAGATATGAAGGTGTGTTGGTTAAACAAAGGTATCTCTATATAATATTTTTAGGATTCTAATTCTAAGTCCTAAATATATTATATAAAGATGCCTTGGTTTAACCAACACAGCTCAAAACGCAACATCAAAAATGAGTATTTCTTTGCATCTTCAAAGGTTTGTAGTAGTAAAAATAATAGAATGGACCCAAGTTCCCAATACAAATACCAACAAAAACTACCTATTACAAAAATCTCAACATTTTATTTGATCCCTCACATAACTTTCTTGGGCTCCAAATTTTAATAATTTTCATTTTTTGTCAACTTTAAAGCTATTTTTTAAATAAGCAGGGCTTTAAAGAAGATACTTTTGTATGTACTTATTATACTATACATAGAAATAATGTGCACAAAAAACCAGATCTGTAATTTGAGAAAAAAAAAGAAAAAGAAAGAAAAAGAGACTGCCGCATGAGGTACAAATCCGGAAAAAATACCAATTTCAACGGTAAATGCTCACAGATGCCATCTTGAAGAAATAAGTTACTAACAAATTGTAAATATATAAATAAAATGTACATATCTTAAGCTTTATAATGACATAATAATATTCCAAATTGGTCAACTACACGACAAGTTGTGATAAAATGCATAAACCTCTGAAATTGGTAAAATTTGTCGACGCCGCTGATGAAAAATGGCTGCCATTATCAAATAGTTGCCAGTAAAAATTAAAAAAATATTTTCTTTCATCTAAAGGCTAGGTTAACAAGCTAGCCCATTTTCATCAAAATAAAAAAAGGTGCAGCTTTACTCACTTAATGATTTCACATGGATTGACCCTAATACATCTTTCCAATGGCGTATTTAGAAATTCTTCCGAGGGGGGGGCTACTCTAAAAAAATTCCGAATCAAAATACTTAGATTTTCACATAACATAGATTTTGACACTGTTAAAAAATTTCGGAGGCTTCGGCCCGTTAGCCCGGTGTCACGTCTAAATATCGCAGTCGTAATATCATCCGACAAAAAATCACGGTTAAAATATCACAAAAGAAAATATCATAATAAAAAATATCCCAAGAACAAAATATCACTTTAAAAATATTCTAGTAGAAAAATATCAATAATATATTACAATCATAGATTTTATATATACTTAAGATTAGATTTAATACATAATAAGATATAAGAAATATCTCAAGAACAAAATATCACATGACGAGATATGCTAGTAAGAAGATATGAATAATATATAGTTTACACATAATACAATATCATAAAAAATATCCCATGAACAAAATATCACATATCTTAGTTAGAAAATATGAATAATATATTATAATCATAGATTTTACACATAATAAAATATAATAAGATATTATCGAGGGGTCAACCACTACTGGAAATCACTGTACACTTTGCTGGGAATACTTTGGAAATACCTGGGAATACTTGGAAATACCTGGAAATACTTGGGAATACATGGGAATACTTGGAAATACCTGGGAATACTTTGGAAATACATGGCAGTACCTGGAAATACCTAGGAATGTTTGAGGAATACTTGATATTATACATGCTTGGGTGGAAATTTATTTTCGTTTTAACGGCGTTATTAGACGAAAATCTATTAAGTAAAGTCAATTACGGCAAATTAGTTTAACCCAAACTCGGTTATCAATGTTATGATCATAAAAGCCACATGTAAGAAAAGTTAAAGACGTAGGGGAAGTAGCGATATTTCGTGACGTCATGGAATATTTACGTTCATGTATAGAAGTGACTCTGCATTTTTAATATATTTCATGTATTAAGTAAGTATGCTCTGCACTAGAGCATTCATGAGATGATCAGATCAAGTAGAAATCATCTTTCAGTTCTGGATATGGAAAAAAATATGGAGTTATATGTTACAAGCAAAAAAATAAAGCTGAGAAAACCGCAAAATCTTTTGGAATAGGGCCATCAGAAATACTGTGTGAACAAATAGGAATACCATTAGTTATCAAATCTCAAGAACTTCTTAATCCCACGGCTGTCTTGAATGAGAATTTCGAAGATGATGAAGATTTCTTAATATATACATATAACACCGGTAATATATCCAACACAACTCAAATTGCATTTAGTGACGAAATAAAAAAAAAATGATGAACAGTTATCCATTCTAAATTCCTACGACACAAATTTAAAATATTTTATGGGAATTAAATCATGTAATGATAAATCATATTTAGCAGTGTTACTGAAAAATAAAAAAACGATGACGGTTTAAAAGACTATACATTGCCGTTTTCTTTTAATAAAAAAGCTCATTTATCGGCTGACAGAGTAATACGAGTTAGAGCTGCACAAAAAAAATAAATCAAAAACCCAAAAAAGCTTGAGATCTCTACGTCAAAAAAATAATTAAGAAGAAATGACCATTAGAAACTGAAACCTGTGTTTGTAAAGGATGTGATCCTTTTTGTATCCAGAGGCACAATTTTATAAATATTCAAAAAAAGTACAAAATACTCTAAAAGTTATAAGTATTAGTATAAAAGTTACTGTTATTTGTTGTACATGGCTTACACTCAGCTAAAGATGAAATTCAGCTGAAGAAAAGCCTTTTCCCCGAGACAAATAATTAGTGGAAATGTTCTTTGGGTGCATTTTCTGATCAAATATAAACGATAACAACAAATTGGTTATTGATAAAAATCTAGAAAGTTGTTATAAAGATTTTGCTAATGCCTATTCGTCTAGATCAGTGGTTCCTAAACTTTTTCCTATGGCACCTCTTTTTTGGTATCACCCTTACACCTTACCCCCCCCCCCCCCCGATAATTAAGACAAAAATCATATTGCAATAACATTTATTTATTTATTTAACAAAAAAGTCAAAATACAAAACCATTAATGTGAAGGGTGGTGTTGGACAGCGAACAGGAGAAGCGAGACAGGTTCTTTGCGGCCTATATATTATATGCGGTAAAATGGTAAAACAATCTGACCGCGCCAATTCCTAAATTCAATTATTGAATGCTGTTCTATTATTTGTAAACAAGGAATAAGTTTTTCAAATTTATATAATGTAGCTACATTTTTGTTAAAAAATTGAACTTTTTATCCAGGTATAAGATTCTTTTTGTGCTCTTTCATGCCCCCCTTAACGTTACTTCACGCCCCACAAGGGGGTGCGCCCCCCAGTTTGCAAACACTGGTCTAAATCGATAACTAAAACTTGCTGGTTTGATTGCAAGAAATTGTTTGGAGTATTAGAAGGGTTTAAATAGTGATTAAAGAAAAAACTTCTATCAAGGTTTTGAAAGATTGTTGAATGATTGTGTGAAAGGTATCTTCTATGGATATCTCAATGAGAAACATTAAGTGTACTAGAATAGATATTCTAAACATTATACTATTATTTTATGTTCAACTATAATGCAAATAGAAAAATGCAATAAAAAATAGTAAAAATACTAAATTGTGATATAAATTAATGTATTGTAAGGAATGAGTGATATGTAGGTATAATCTGTAATCTGTTTAAATTTGGTAGAAAATAATTTTTTTACATTAAAAATATTGTTTTGTTAAATTTATTTTATTTCAATTACATTACTTCGACACATGCTCTATTTAGTGTCCCAATCTTATCCCCGCATTTGCCATACTTTAAGTGAATATTTAAGTCATCTCACAAAGATAAAATGTTTTTTACTAAAGCTCTGTTTTCTGATGATTTAGAGCTTTTAAGCCATTTAAGTTTATATCAAAATAATCTGACTTTCCATGTTCTATTTTTCGATAATTTGGAATTACCTTAGTATACTTGGTAATACCTGGGAATACTTGGAAATACCTGGGAATACTTGGAAATACCTGGGAATACTTGGAAATATTTGGGAATACTTGGAAATACCTGGGAATACTTGGAAATACCTGATGTTTTTTGAAAGTATCACTGTACGTTTTTTGTGGAGTGGTTGACCCCTCGGATATTATTTAAACATATAAAACTAACTTAGGTTTTAGCACCTTAGCACTTAGGTATAGGAGAGGCACAGAATTTCAAACAAAACACCTGTGTGCCTCTCAATTTATTATATGATCAATTGTAATGATTGAATTAATTTGCTGGTATATCTAAGATTTAATATTAGATGTTTAAATAATTTACTCTACAACAAAAACGAAAGTTTTATTTTTAATAAAAAAACTTGTAATTGTTACTATTAATGTAAATTCGAGATTTATATATAAAGAAGCAACAGGTACAGAGGTTCAGGGTTTCAGACAATGCCTCCCATACTGAGGAGCCCAAAGTGAGGACGAAATAATTGTCTAAGGGTGTTTTTTAGGGTGTGAAATTATGTGACTCTCAATTTACTATATTACCAATTGTATAAATTGATTTAATTAATTTACTGCTATACCCAAGGTTTAATTTTATATGTTTAATTAATTTATTTTTAAGCAAAAAGAAAGAAAAAGATATTTTTTTGTGATATTTTGACTATGATATATTATCGTCTGATATTATTACTGTGATATTTAGATATGTAACCGTTAGCCCCCCCCCCCCTAAATACACCACTGCATCTTTCAGATAGAAACTGGTCATTTCATTTCAGTAAAATGCAGTAAAAGAATCTAAGATTTTTTCTCTTTCAAGATTAAGAAATAGCCTTTTTAAAACAATTACAAAAAACATGTTTTAAATAAACGTTTAAATCATGTTTAAAAAGAAATAGTTTAAAACTTAGTTTGATGTTTTAAACGTGCTAACCATGACAACCACCTTGAAAATTGCTCCTGTACGTATTCATTTAGAAACTACCCGCCTCAAATATCTCTTAAGCTATACAAAGTATCAATTTCGGCAACAACAGGTCCATTTAACATTTAATCTTAATGTCGTCAAAATTTTGCATCCCACCCCTACACCCACAGCAACACCAACTCGAAAATGACAACCCTACATTTGTGACACTTTATTTTAAAGGGTAAAAATTTTGGTACTAAAAAATGAAATGGTGGTGTGTTGCTTGAGATATTAACATCAGACTGTTATGGAATCTTTTTAACTTACTCACCCCTTTATCCACAGTCACTTTTATTATTTCATTTTACCTCAACTTTATTATTTGAAAAAACAATATCGTTTGCGAAATAAATAATACACTTTTTACGTAAAATTTCAATAATAAAATTAAACTTTGGCCATCAATGCGCAGTATAGGTGTAGAGTTAAATTCTTTGAGTAGATTCATAATGACGTCATTTAAATAACTTAAGGTCACTTTAGGTTTATTTAACCTGATTAGAATATTTTTCAAGTATGAATAATTGGTGTTATTGTTTTTCTAAACTGTTTTAAAAAAAAATCTACTTTATCATAAAAAGAATCAGTGATATATTCAAGGAGAGCATTACTGAAATCCACCAAAAATAAAACTAGAAATTGATATAGTAGAGGCAGCAGCCACTAAAAAGCATTAAAGTTAAACGTAATTTAATTAATTTAACAGAATTCATTTAATTAATTGTTTATAATGTATATTTCGACATCTAAGTATGTATCTTTCCTAACTTTGTGGATTTAGTATTTTTATGTTTTACCCTTATTCGTGCTCTAATTTTCCTCATCAACTGATTTAATATTGCTTATTCAGTATTATAACTGTATTAAGTAGCTGTGAAGTTTATTAAAACAAAATCGAGAGATGCTGAAATTCTTGTTCTTGTATGGCAAATACATACTTATCTTACTTTCAAGTCATCTTTAAAATATCTGGAGAGCCGCCAAGTTTTAAGTGTGATGAAGAAAATAATACAGTTACATAACCTCCTTTCTTGGAAGAATTTCCCATTTTCCTACAGGTTGTTGTAGAAAACCACATAACCATAATTATTTGATCTTGACATATATTTATGACGTAATATTTATGGCTATTGAAGGAAAAAGAAAATATAGTTAACTAGATTTTAATAACGGTAGTTAATAACTATGGATGATACAAAACAGATGATTTCATAATCAACAAATTAATTCTAATGTTGTTGGAAGTAAGTTATTTTCTTGCTTCCCAAGGTCTAAAGATTACGTATTATTTAAACAATTGTATATATAAAAAACACAAGATAAAATTTAATTTTTAAGCACTTCACATGTTTTTATGTCATTCTATTATGTAGTGTGGTTAGTTACATAATTAGCAGAATTCCTAAAGCGTAGGCAAACTATGTTTTAAACGCCCATCTTCCCATTTCCATACCTTTATTTTAAATTCACTCAAGTTCCCGACTTCGAAATGGGATGAAAATAACTATATATACACGAGAAGAAGTTATTACAATGTTTAGCGGTCATTATTACTTTGTTTTCTTTGTTTCAAAATATGACGACGCTCATCTGATATTCTTACCGAGTGCGGGCGTGTCATCTTGCAGTTCGATAAGGACTCGGCCCGACAGGAACTGTCCCGGGAAGTATAACAGAGAAGTATTGTCAAACAGGATCAAAAACTTCAATAACTTGCGAGGCATGGTTAAAACTGCACATCCATCTAACTGTTACCGTCACTCAGGTGGACACACTACTACCATATTCAGCCATGGCCGCAAAAGTTAACTTTCTCTCTTAACGGGTAGGTGAGGGGCCGAGAGCTATCTACCTACCTGGCCGAACGTCTCTTCGGCAAGGTATACATACCTACACTGTTGTTTTACTCGTTGATATTCATTAAGCATAACTTTGTGTTTATCACTTATAATTCGTTTTAAATTATAAGTAGACGCGGTGAAGTTTTTAAATTATCAATGAAAATGAAACGACGAGGGGGAAATTCTACAGTTGGAAATCGCAATGAGAAGTGTGATGAAAAGGAGACCTTATGAAATATTTCTGGATCTGTAGGCGTATGCGTTACCTCATATAATATATTAGTAAAGGTTAATATGCTATGAATCTTATTATTTAAAATATAGGCAGGTAAATTCTAACTGATGATAATATAACCCACTTTTAAGTCAGTTCATATTTTATATTGGGTATAATAAAATCAACGAGATGCTTTACCCCAAATCAAATTAAATTGAGAAAATTCGCTATCCTATATATTGTAATCAACAGCACCCGTTAAAAAGTTTCTATAGCGGTTACAAATGCTACAAATTATTGATTGTTACTATTACTGTTATTATCGTAAAATAAAAAATAATAAACTACCAAGAAGTATCATTTTATACCAGGTTATCACTTACTCTGATCAATATATGTTTTCACGAACTGTTGTCAGGAAATTATGGCATAATTAATCTTTTTGGGACACAAATTTAAAATTAAATCGAGAAAATCCTCTATTATATAGTGTAACTCAGCAGTGGCGTGTTCAGGGCATTTCGATAGGCAGGTTTTAGGTGTAGAAAAAAGGCGCCTTTACGTTTCGTAAATTTTGCTAGCAACCAAACAAACAAACTTAAAAGCATTGCAAAAACATAAGAATATATATATATATATATATATATATATATATATATATATATATATATATATATATATATATATATATATATATATATATATATATATATATATATATATATATATATATATATATATATATATATATATATATATATATATATATATATATATATATATATATATATATATATATAAATATATAAATAAGAATTATATTATTTTATTTTTATGAATTCACGTTGAAATTCAGGAGGCAATCGCTGAGAATCGATGCATCGTGTGAGACCCTTCATTTGCTGGTATTTCACGCGTGCGAACCACTGATATTTATATAAGTACATATATTATGTATTACTATATAAGCGTCTGATATTGGACTGACGATAATAATTTATTTTCGGCGATTATCTCGCGAGCTCACGACTCTTTTTTGTTTCAAAAGGAATTAGATATTTACGTATGAACGGCCCTCTCAGCCCCACACCCCCCCCACACTCATACTCATGACTCATTACCCGCTCCAGAAGTCGTCATTTGTTTATTTTCCTTTTATTGGGAATATATATCGGCATTTGTTTCTTCTCAGTTCTCCCTTTGACTCTGACAGACGTGTTTTATGCTGTGTTTTGTGATGTAGAAGAATACCATGACGCAAAGTAGATTATCTTATTTGGAGACTTTGACAATGGAATGCGATTTGGCTAGACAGATAAATTTTGATAGCGTGATCGATGATTTTGCCAGTAGGAAGGCGAGAAAAGTTTTATTATAGTTTTTTATATTTTGTATTTATTAAATTATCATACTGTATTTAATGTAAAGTTGTGAATAATATATTTCAAATTAAAAATTATATACGTGGGCCATTCTTTCTGAACTCAATCACCGGCTAGGTACAAAAATTGGCACAACTTAGGCAGGCCTGCAGAGGCTCATTTTAAAGCTTAAAGCCTCTACTTTCGAATGTCACATGGCTCCTATATAAAAAATTTATATCTGACCCCTGAAACAGGGTAAACACCTATCCAACTCCAAGAAAAAATTTTAAAAGTTGAAAAAATTAGATAAAGAAATATTAACAAAAAAAATTTAACGGCATCGCATTCTTCGCCAAAAAATACATAAATTTCGTCCACTGCGTTTTTTTCCTAGAATGCTTTAATTTCGAGCAAAATTGAGAACAAAAATTTGCCAATTTTGAAAGTTTATCATTTTTTTCATCGAAAATAGTGTCACATAGAAAAAAAATGATAAGAGTAAAAAATGCTTATTTTTACTCAATGAACACGAAAAAAAATTACAGACCGATTTAAAACGATTTTGAAAATTTTCATCATTTTTGAAGGTTTTAATTAGTATATTATTCATACCCGCAGGGGCGGATTCACGCAGGGGAAATTCCCCCCCAAGATTTTATAAATAAATAGACATAGGATAGAAACAAATAATGTTTGTTTAATTATTAACTACTAAGGAAGTTGTGGTGGGATTGTCTGAGCCAAGAACTTGAACGGCACAATCTTACAACGTTTTTACGTGAAATGTTTTGGAGTCAAATTCTTTTCTTCATTTTTTATGAAGTTATTATAATATATGTATCAAGAACTTATCATTTTGCATAAGATCGCGTGTTATTTTTAAATGCAATTTATTTATGCATAAATAAACTTCCTAAACATTAAAGAATTTTCAGGAAATAATTTTTTGCATTAAGATCTGCCAACTTCGCTAATTTCTTTTACATTTTCATCATCTTTCTCTACAACCACAACTACCTTAAAACAATTTTTTTCCAAAAATTTCGCCACCCAAAATAGTTCTCTGAATCCGCCACTGATACCCGACACCGACACTATAACCGTAATTTTCAAAATAGCTTTAAAACAGTCTGCAATTTCTTGTTCATATTCATTGAGTTAAAATAAGCATTTTTTACTCTTATTCTTTTCTTCTATCTGACGCCATTTTCGATGAAAAAAATGATAAACTTTCAAAAATGGCAAAGTGTTGTCCTCAATTCTGCTCAAAATTGAAGCACTCTAGAAAAAAAACGCAGTCGACAAAATTTATGTATTCTTTGACGAAGAATGCGATGCCATTAAAAGAAATTTCAGAAAACATTTCTCTTTCTAATTTTCTCAACTTTAAAAATCTTTTTTGGAAGTGGATACATGTTTACCCTGTTTTAGGGGTTAAATATAATTTTTTTTATCTAGGAGCCATGTAATATTCGAAAGTAGAGGGTTCAAGCTTTAAAATGGCCCCAGCAAGTTCCCTCATTTCTAAGTTGCGCCAATTTCTGGACCTAGCCGGTGGTTGACTTCAGAAAGAATGACCCATTAAAAGGCAGTACCCTTGATTTAACCCATCTCAAGGGAGTCCGCTAGTTTATTTTACCCTAGGGCCCGTACCGGCTCTCCACGGGCCTGAGTATAACATGTTTGAAGCTAAGCAAGGAACACGTAAACGGCATGTCAAAGTAATGTAGAGTTATTATAACAAAGAATATACTAAACTAAAATTTTGTTTATTGATAAATGTCTTGGTTATACCTTTTTAAAATCATCAGCAAGTTCGTCTGTATTAATGTAATATTGCTAGTGCAGCTAACTTTTCCTCGTCACTAGTGGCTCGAAAACGGTTTTTAATAATCGATAGCTTACAGAAACTACATTCAGTAATTGCTGAAGATATTGGTAAAGTAATAAAGTTTTTATAAAGTAGTGTTAAATTAGGATATACATTATACAATTCTAAATGACTGGTATATAACACGAATGGTTAACTCTGGAAGTTCCCATGGATATTCACAGATGTTCGATAAGGTGGCAGATATCTACACAATACTTCATTTCTTGTCACACCCATAGCATAACCTGATCAACTGAGTCAACCGCGTCGCCTATCCGTTACCTTATCTGCTGTTACTTAAATCCTGTGGGAATGGGGGTACGAACACCTTGTCTTTCACATACTCCCAAAAGAAAAAATCACAAGGCATTAGATCGGGGGATCAACATCAATAGCACATCATTCAACACAGCACGGCCAATCCAGCATTCTGAAAGATGCTGGTTGAGGTGATCGCGTCTTATTAAGTTTTTTTGGTGGTTAGTTTTTGAGAAATCGGCCATTAAACTGTAAAATAGTTCCTTTTCCGTTTTATCGTAGGCTCAATAAAAATGGAGATGTCTGCCAAAAACCAATATTCCTCCTCTTTCAAGGGGTGTAACAGGAGTAGCCCTGTGTGAACTCATCAAGACTTTTCAGAATATGTTTAGAATGATAAAATAAAGGTCTCCATCAAAAGTCAGCTTCTTTGCAGTTATAACTCTTTGGGTTTTATGTGCAGTTTTACTGAACTATTTTTTGTTCTTATGTACACATAGTATAATTACAAGTAGATGCACATTTTATTGCAACACAAGCATATATTATTAATAAGCATGTTTTATACATTACTTGGGAAACTTTGTCAAGACATGACGGTCGAAAGGATTGAAGGATTTCCTTATATACAATATTCGTTGTGTGATTACCATCCTTCGGATTTTCACGAATGATTATTTAAATAAACGCAACCAAACATTACCAGTTGAAAATTCTAAGCCTAGCACTCCTTTCTCCCAACTTACCCTCCTCTCTTCTGACATATCTTCCTCTCTGGCTTAACCCTCCCCTCCGGTTTATTCTACATGCATACATATGGAAATTCTACCTTACGAAATGATAAGAATAAAATCAAAAATTGATCTTGTTTAAAAAATTTTTGAAAACGTCTATTAGTACATATTTCAAAAACATGACATAAAAATAGTGTTGGCAAATTTCCGGAAATTTATTTTTGGTACCTTTCTGTGGAAATATTTTCGAAAACTTATTGAAATATCAAATATAAAAAAAAAAGTTAATTCCAAAGAGTGTTCCGTGAAACCGTGGGGTTTTGTGGAAATATTTTGGGGGTCCGCAGGACCCGTTGTAAGTCCTGTAATATAACAAAAGGGTACCACTTGCAAAGCTTTAAACTTTCCTACAATAACGGCCTAATTACAATTTTATTTGTTGGTGCCCTTTGCTACCACATATTTATGTGAAATACAAAAACAAAATATCGTAATAAGCTGAATGCTATAGAAAAATTAGCCTTGTGTTTTAAATATAGCGATTTATTTAATATAAAGTATTTACAGGAATGAATTCCAAGAACAAATACTTATTTATGAAGACACAGTATAGGTAACTAACAAAGGCTTTGTGAATGAAACATCTAAGTAATATAATTTTTATTAATTATAAAAATATACTAATATATTATTGCATTTGTTATTAATATTGTTACGTTCTTTTTAAAATAATAACAAAAGTGCTGTTTAAATCGTCTATTAATAAGAAATATTTATTTACAAACACTAATGAATACACTATAAATTAACGCTATGATTATAAACCACTAAAACTATTATTTACAGACTATGAATTTCTAATACAACATTTATCTTTACATTTACTATTTATTTCGTGATACACAGTTAATGACTTGCTGTTGACTGATCCTCTTTCATCCGCGAAGTCGATTTTATACCCTCATATAATCGTACCAGAAGCCGCTAGAACCTACTATGTATTTCTGGAAGGTGCTAGATAAACCGCGTCTGGTTTACATGCTTGGTGCGATGCGTCATTCTCTCGAATGCTGTAGAATATTCCATTTGTTGTGTGAAGAAGAGGTTCTTTCTTTTTCTCTCTTGTTACAATATATATGCGGTTTAAAAGAAAAAAGTTTTCAACTAATGCGGGTTTGCCTAAACTTTTAAAATCATGAAGAGTTCCAAAAGCTACCAACGCTGGGGACTGAGAGGGCGCTGCAAGTAGATTGTCCTTCTCTTGTGTATCAAAATAAACGTTTTAGATTTTATTTATTTAAAAATATAAAACTTAAAAAAATACAAATATTAAGTAGTGTTGACTAATATACAAAACGAAAGCTTCAATACAAAAAAAGAAACACTTATTTCGGCCCAATAGAACTCTCAAACGAACTGGAACAAAAATAAGTGTGTTTTAAATATATAGATTATTATTAATATTAATCCTATTAAGCAGTCAAAAGATATAGTAACAAAATTGTGTTAACTTGGGTTTAAATATATAGATGAATGAAATGAATATGTTCACAGCTTCTACGGCAGATGGAACTGTATTGCGTCCTTATCTCTCGCTATTAATGTTAATTTGCGTTTAGTATAAAAAGCTCGTAGGTTAATGCTACCATCAAGCAGGTTAATGTGAATAACATTAACTTGAGCTACTGTTGCAAATTTTTGAATTCCAGTACACGCTACGCGTGAATTAATACTGGATTATAATCGTAACCAAAACAGAAATTATAATGAAAGGTAGGCAAGGTCTTTGCTGGCCATTTATTATTAAAAAGTATATTTTTCCAATATAGCTGTTTAGTTTAAAATCATCTCCATGGAACTAAAAAAAAGCAATTGATTAGTATGAAATATGGCGGATGGGTGATTTTAGACCGACCGGAAAGTACAGTTGGTGGAGAACACTACTATCGTATGCAAAACCCATGGATTTGAATGCGTATAGCAAAAGAACTAACCACATATATAATTGCATTCGATTCTGTCGAGTAGTTATTAAAAAATACTAATATTATCACTAGGTATAGGATTTATATGCACTTAAAAATGCTGAAATATGCATGCACTTATGCACTATAAAAACGTGAAATATGCACTTAAATATGCACTTAAAAATCATGAAATATGCGTTTATTAGAAACTTTTAATAAATATATGCACTTTCATTATTAAAAAAACACCTGTTTAGCGTTATTTACATTTTATTTACAGAAATTATTTTAATTAGACATCCTATGCAATAATTTAATTAATTATAATTTCTAAACATAGAGCGTTACAGTTCACAATGACGTACATTTTTAAATTTTCAAAAGTAAACATATGCCTATTATCCCTAAATATTGTTTTATATTTTGAGAAACTCCGTTCCACATCGCAAGACGTAATTGGTGCATACTTAAAATTGTTTAATTCTACAAGCGAATAATGTTTTAGCTCGTCTAAAATGTCTTGGCCAGATAATGCATCGTTTATGCTTTTAATTTAATTAAGTGAAAACCAGGATTTTTGTCTATAACGGATTTAAATTTTTGTTTTATAGTCAAACCATTTGGCCCTTTTACTTTATTCAAAGAAACACCTAACAATTTTACATGCTCAAGAGATGCATCTAATGAATTTCCCTGACTTTCTAATTTCTGAATTACTTTAGCTAAACGCACAAAATTTGTCAAAACAAACAATAATTTTGCCCTCACCTCCTTAGTATTAAACACATCCTGTGCGCTTTGTATGCATAGTGCATCGTGTTTATTAAGTTTATTTACAAATGCTTTAATAATATCAAAATAAGTTGCATAATATTCTGCTGCAGAAAGCCAAGTACCTTGTTATTACAGGCTCAGGTGGGAGAGGCACTTCTTGAGCAGTTTCCCTAAATATTTGTATGCGATACGGAGCTTTACAAACAATTTTTTTTACATCTGAAATTATAGAGTTTACGTTAGGATATATTTCCCGCACTTTGTCCGCAACTCTATGCATTGCATGGGCAAGACAAGTTAAGTGGATCATTTTTTCGTACAGAACTTGTAAGCCTGCTCCAGCCTTGATCATGTACGGTGCCGCGTCGGTGACGAACAGGAGTACTTTGTTGTACTGTATGCCGTCCGGCCATCATTAAACAATTTTGCCACAGAACAATTATTGGTGCTCTTGAAAACGTCCATTGCTAATAGATAGGATTTGGGATTGTTCTCTGAATTTAAAACGCCAATTATAACGTTAGCCACGTATCTGAAAACAAAAATTTGATTTTTATTTTATCGAACTACATAATTAGTCGGTCACAAACAATTAGCGCAAAACAGTTATTTAAAAAAAATTATATTTTAATCAAGCAAAAATATTGTTGTGATTAAATATGTAACTAACAAAATAGAAAATAAAACATCCGTAAATTGCTCTGCTGTCTTTGGTTAATTAAATTTTACTAACAAAACGAAGGAAATGAAGTTTCTACGCACCTTCCAGCAGTAGATTCGTCAATGGAAACCCATATGTAGTTATTCGCTACATGTTTTCTAATTGATTTTATGGTCTCTACGTATAAACGAGGTAAATAATTTTTCCTGAGTGTAGACTCGTCGGGTATTGGCATTTTTGAAATTTCTTCCAGAAAATTACGAAATGCTGAGTGATTAATTTTACTTAACGGGATATCTGCAGCCACTAATGCACTACATAGTTTTTTATTAAATTCGATCGATTTGCTTGACTAACTGCGCGAACTATTAAGGTACCCCGGTAACAATGTTTGTTTTTTTGATTTCAGGGCAACACACTTTTGATGTCGAACGTGTGCAGATGTTGTGTAACTTGAAAGCGTTTCGTTGCAGTCACTTTATCGTCGCATACTGTACAATACAACACCTTATCGTCAGTTGTAAGAACACTGAATTCCTTAACATAACTTCGAAGTGTAACAGACACAGAGCGTTTTTCTTTACCCATCTTTACACTCTAAAATCTCAAACTGAAATGCAGTTTGCAATTTCTGAACTGTCTTAATTGAAAGATTACAAGATTAGTAAACAAAAGTACAGGCAAATTTTTCTATGAACAGGAAGTTGTCAAAGGGTCTTTGAAATTTCCTAATACCTATTTATCACAATACCGCAGGATGTAAGTATTTAAATTTTAGTTGAAACTTTTTCTTTCTTAGAAGATATTAACAAGTATACAGATGGTTAAGACAGTAAAATATTTTAAAGCCTAGTATTTAACAATAAGCTTAAATTATGGGTTTCCCCTAGACTCAACTAAGCCGCCCTTGGTTCGTTGTCTAAAATGCTAAAATTATTTAAAAATATTAGAAATTTCATAATTAAAGCATGTAAAACGCGCAAAAAGTGGTAAAAAATGCTAAAATATGCATGCATTTATAAAAAACACCTAAATATGCATTTATATGCACTTTCAAATTGACATATGTGTTGCATATGTGGCTTAAACATGTAGAAATATAACTCTGCATATGTTTGCTATAAGCAGAAAAAAACATGCAAATGCATAGAAATGCTATACCTAATTATCACAGTCCAACGTTTTGCAGATTCAAAATTTAAACAAAATGTTTTCGTTTGGGGTAAGAATCTCTTGAAGGTGATGAGCGCACCGGTCAGCCAATTGAAGCGGTAATGCGTCAAAAAGTTGCAATCATTGAAGAAATGGTATTAGAAGATCGCCTTTTGAAAGTTAAGGAGTTAATGTCTGACATTTCCGAAACAAGTGTTCGCCGAATTCTTCATGACCATTTGGGTATAAATAATATTAGTGCAAGATGGGTACCTTTCTGTCTTCTTTCTGCTGTTCAACGTCAACGTCGCGTCGAATGTGCGAGCTCGTTTTTAAACTTGTATGGAGACGACCCAAAGCCGATTTTGGAGTCCATTGTCACTGGAGATGAAACAATGGTTTTGTATTATGATCCTCTATCCAAAAAGGAATCGATGGAATGGCGGTGACCCGATGAACCTCGTCCCAAAAAGGTGAAAGTCGGTCAATCGACAAAGAAAGTTATGGCAACAATAGTCTGGGATTGTGACGACATTTTACTGATTGATTTTAAAGAAGCAATACAACTGTTAACAGTACATAGTATGCGTCTTTATTGCATAAATAGAGAAACAGAGGTGTTCGATTATTACACGACAATGCACCCGTTCATACTGCCGGAATTTCACAAGCTGCCATTAGCGAATGTGGCTTTGATCATCCACTGTACAGTCCGGTTATGGCTCCTAGTGACTATTATTTATTTTCCAATTTAAAGAGAGACCTTTGGGGACGTCGTTTTAATGACGACAACGAGTTGCAAGCAGCTGTAATTCACTTTGAAGGAAAAACTTCAGATTATTTTTACAAGGGCGTTGAATAATTAATCCCACGGTGTAATAAGTGTATTGACATTAGGGGAGATTATATTGAAAAATAAAAATTATTATATTTTACCAAGTTTATTTTTTCTATATCATACCGAGAATTTATGGCGCTTACCTCGTATATTAATAAATTTTTTCTTTCATTGAAGAAAGTGAATACTTAGGAACATAGTAATAGTCTATACTTTTATTGACTATTATTTAGCTATATGTTAACTGAAGGTCTTTTTACGAATATTGACAGTAAGAATTTTAATGATTTCCGTACAATCGTTATTTTTTTATCCATTCTGATTCTATGGTCATTATGGCTAAACTGCTTAATTTAGATTTGAATAATTTAGAACTTAAGTAATTTTTGAAACTCTTAAGGTAAATATTTTTTGCATAATTTTATGCATCGTAAACGTAAGACGTGCTGTCGTTAACTAAACGGTTTGTTTACAAAATTAAAGAGTTAAGAAAAGTTTATTAAATAATTTATAACTGTGATAAACTATAGAATCTGTAAATTTATAATATATTAATTAAACTTTATTAAAATACAATTATCAGCTTGAAATCATCGTTTTCATTATTTTCTGGATCTATAAGAACTATTATTGTGCTCTTATTCTTAAAGCGAGTGCATTCCTATCACGACCTTCAAATGTTGATACTATTGACATTCATCAGTTTTTAAATTTTAAAATTTTCTTTTAAATTCTTGTAATCTAGTAAAAATTAATTTATAAAAATAATATTATAATAATAATGTCGAGCTCCTGCTCTCTATGTTCTAAAATCATTAACAGCAAATCTCCTGGTATTCAGTGTGCCGACAAAAGCGCCCTATACTATCATGGGAAATGCGTTAATCTGAGTACCTCTGAATTAAGATCATTCTCAACAAATCACGTTAGCTGGAAATGCACCAAATGTAGGAATTCCTCGTCGCTTAATAGTTCTGTTATTATCGATGATAATGCTGATGACTCATCAGGATCATCTACCATGACAGTTGTACGTGATATTCAGCAAGATATTAAGTCTTTACATCATAAATACGACGAACTTTTAAATTCTATCGAATTTTGTGGCAACAAGATCTCTGATTTCGAACATGCATTATCTATATTTACCGATAAAGTCAAAGTCAAAATTGATATAATCAAGACTGAAAACGTTCAACTGAAAAAGACCGTTACAGAATTATCTACCAGAATTGACAATTTAGAACAGTACTCTCGCCTTAACAATTTAGAAATTCAGGGTATTCCCGAAAAATCTAACGAGAATGTGGTAGATTTAGTGTAGGGCGTTTTCACTTACATGGGATGCGATGTTCAGGAATACTGTATAGATGCCGTATATCGTGTGGCACACAACCCGGGTGGCCTAAACCCCAAACAAAACCCAAGAAATATTATAATTAAATTATCAACTCGACGTAAACGTGACGAGATTATAGCGGCTTTCAAATCCAAGCGGAAATCTATTGCTGGTCGTCAAAGTCAGGGCATTCAAGTTAATAACGTTGGGGATAATATTTTCATCAATGAACATCTTACGTTGAGGAATAAACTATTATACAGATTCACCCGAGATGAAGATAAGAAAAAGGGTTACAAATTCATATGGACTCGTAATTGTTCCATCTTCGCAAGAAAAGACGATAAATCAAAGGTCATTCCTATAAAATCCAATGATGATGTGAGAAAACTATTATGTATTTCGGCTTTAAACTCAATATAATCGTTCTTTCTCCATTATGGGTTTATCATTGTACTAGCAAAACGTACGTGGTGTACGAACTAAATCTATCGTAGCCAAGGGCGCAGGACCTGATGGTATCCCTGCGGTGTTTCTCCGTAGGTGTTCAAGTAATCTAACACTCCCTATATCTATTTTTTCAACTGCTCTTTACAGGAAGGTGTTTTTCCTTGTGTCTGGAAAAAAGCTTACATAATTCCTATCTTTAAAGCTGGAGACAAAAAACTGGTTAAGAATTATAGACCCGTTTCTATATTGTCAACTCTTTCTAAGCTTTTTGAAATGATAGTTTATAAAGTAATTTTAAACACAATTAAAAACTATATTTGTATAGAAGAACACGGGTTCCTACCTGGGAGATCAGTTGAGACTAATTTAGTTGCTTATACGAACTATCTACAGAAGGCGCTAGATAACCGTGTTCAAGTAGATTCCATTAATACTGATTTCAGCAAAGCGTTTGACAAAATCGACCACAATATTCTGATACAAAAACTAGATGTAATGGGTATGCATTCTGCCTTATTAAGATGGATTAAGTCATACATTTCGAATAGATCCCAAGCTGTGAGAATAAATGGATTTCTATCTGATTACGTTAAAGTTACTTCAGGGGTGCCACAAGGTTCTCACCTATGCCCTTTATTTTTCATTGTTTATATCAGCGACATAGTACAATGTGTTGGTAACTGCCATCTTCTCTTGTACGCAGATGATATAAAAATCTTTCGAGAAATAAAATCTTTATCCGACTGTGCGTTATTACAAGACGATTTAAATCGCATAGATAGGTATTGCAGTGTTAACAAGTTATTTTTAAATCTTCAGAAATGCTATACAATATCTTTTACAAGAAACTATATCTACTGTGTTTACTTTTCCTTATCACTTCAATAGCTATAAATTACAATTAGTTGATTCAATTAAAGACTTGGGAGTTATAATAGACAATAAATTAACCTTTTCAAAACACATTACCTATATTACAAGCAAAGCTTTTAAATGTTTGGGTTTTTTAGTTAGGATTTGTCGGCCGTTTAGAAACCTTTGGGGTATTCGGAGTCTTTATTTTGCTTATGTCCGCAGTATAATTACTTGGACTAGTGTGGTTTGGAATCCGCAGTATAGCATTTATATCAATACATTAGAATCAATACAGAAAAGATTTATATCCTATATCAACAAGAATTAATACATTAATTACAACGAATCATGCGTAGAATTCGGTCTGCTGTCTTTGAATATATCCAGAGAAATGCATGATGTACTTTTTCTTTTTAAATTGATTACCGGCTTGTTAGACTGTCCAAATATTTTAGAACAGATAAATTTCAACGTTCCTGTACGTGTAACTAGAAATGATCATCTTTTTGTAAATTATTTTTCAAGAACTAATGTCTTTTATAATTCGCCTCTTATTCGTATAGTACGAACCTATAACCAAAAGTATACCTCATTAGACCTTTTTTCAACTTCTTTAATCAGATTAAAAAAAAACTTCAAAGCAATGTATCACACCTGAAACTTACGTTTCTCATATCACGTTATATTTTATTTCGTTTATTTGTATTACTTGTATTTACTATCAACATCTTAATGTTACGTAGATATTATTATTATCATTTTCTTTTTATTACGGGCTTCTTCCCGAGGTTTTGTTATTATTATTATTATTAAAATACACATAATTATTGCCCAATATCAGTCTATGGATTTTATCGACGATTTCTGGCGTGACGACCTCTTTTGGGCGACCTGAACGTTCGGCGTCAGTTGTGCTGGTACGACCACAACGGAACTCAGTAAATCACTTCTTAACCATTGAAATTGATGGTGCAGAGTCCCCATAGTATTTATCAAGCCTTTCCTTGGTTTCGGTGATGGTTTTTTTACGCAAGAAATAATGCTTAATCAGCACACGAAATTCATTTTTTTCCATTTTCGTTAAAATTCACGAAGTTGTTTGCTTTCAATGGCTGTCAAACACAAACTAAATGGCGCAGCTTTCTCAAAGTTTTACAGTAGTCTATTCGTAGATGACAGTTGACGGGAGCAGTGCATTTAAAGTTACTGCGCGGGAAATTCAAAAAGTCACTGACTTACCAAACCACCCTCGTATCTTTATAATTAATTGTAGGGGTTAAGTAAAAGACCTTTTTACTTGAGATCTGTTTATTCAGTTTTCTTGTTTATCATGTGGTTATGGCAACTTTTGTATGTTCAATGTTTTGCTGATTATTTATGTAGTGAGATCACTACAGTATAGTGTAATTTATAATGCAGTGTTGTCCAATCGTCGGTTTACGGACCGGCAACGGGTGTTAGATTTTTAGCGGATCGATAGAAGATATTTATCTTTGTTATTTCAGTGTTAACCAATTGCTTGGGTTCATCATATAAAACCCATCGGAATTTAGTTCTGATTAGTTCTAGACTGTTGTCGATATTTGTTGAACGGTTATGTAAAAAATGTTATGTAAACCTAACCAAACATACGTCAAATTATCTCGAATTGCAACGCTTTTAGCTAAGGCAGTGTATTTTGAAAGTGGTGCATAAAATGGCACCCGCTACCGGAACATGTTGCATGGTTAGTGCTATTGAAACTGTTCTATCTGCCGAATGCAACCATTACAACTACGGTCAGCGAGCACGTGCCTGCACTGTTTCCGACCGAATCGGTTTTGTCTTCTTATCTTAGTCAGGTAGTCGTTGGGTGTAGCAGCGAGATGAGCACAGAGTTGTTCTGCGGTGTGTGTTTTTTACCGTCAATAGTAAATTTTAAAATGAGCCCAAAGAAAGTTCAATATACGTTAACTAGTTTTTTTCGCTACAATAGTCCCATAGTATATCTACGAACCTGAATGAAGTTCTTACCACATAAGTTCAAATTGTAAATTTTATTAAGTGTTATGCATTTAACTCGCGATTATTTACTATTTTGTGTGAAGAAATGGGGTCGAAACACATACACGAACACTTTCTAATAGGTACATACTGAAGTACGATGGCTGTCGAGAGGAAATGTTCTTAACAGATTATTTGAATTGAGATATAAAACTATTGAATTTCTGAATTAAAAAAATTGTACACATCATCATACCTTCAAAATCGTTTTCGAACGTTTGAAAAGTACTATTCGCCTGAAACGGACTCATAAATGGGAAATTTGTGGGGTGTTTTTTAGAACAGGAAAGCAATTTGACAGACAGTGAAGAGACAAGCTTGATTGAACTTTAGGATTTAGGATTAAAGTCCATTTTTCAGTCTACAAATATAACTCAATTTTGGGTAAAAGTAAAGTCAAAATATGCAAGACTTGATGAAAATGCAATGCGTATTTTGTTGCCCTTCCCAACAACCTATTTATGCGAATCGACTTTTTCGGTAATAACGATAATTAAAACAAAACGAAGAAATCGGTTGGGCGCTGGTCCTGCTATACGTCTGGCGGTTAGTTCTTTAACCCCTAGGAATGAGAAATTAGTCGACCACACCCAACAACAGTAATCATATTGATTTTATGTATTTATTATTACAACTATGCATTGATTGTTGTTTTATTTACTTATATTTTATGATTTATATAATTACATAGATTTTCTATTTACTTTATGTAACTTTTTTTATGTTTTTTGTATATATTTTAATCAAACTATTAAATATTATATAGAAAAATCTCATATTTTTTGGTCCCTGTCAAATATTTCGGTAAATCGACCGATCCTTTATACAATAAATGTTGGGAAACACTGGTCGATAGTACCTGGTAAAAAATCTCTATGACGGTTACAAGTGATATAAATTATTGATTGTGCCAATTATGGTTATTATTGTAAAATAAAGAATAATAAACTAAAGAAAGAATAATAAATATTGTGCTGTATATACCTTAAGTACTTGTTAGAACTATATTTGTAGCTGCTGCTCACCTTATTTTGAAAAACGTTTCGAGTGAGTGTTCTTCATCGTTTGGGTAGTAATAACAGTCATAACTCATAATGTTTATTTAAGTTTAGTCGGTCATATTAAATCTTTTATTTTATATTTATATTAATTTATATTAATAGGTTATTCTTGACAGTTGAAAAAAGTATCAAGTGCCGTAAACCATTCAATCAGTAATTTTACGATTCTGAGTTATAATTCATAGGTCAATATCATTCTTCTCTTAATATAAAGCAACCAGAGAATTAGAAGAATGTAGTGTTTTATTATATAAATTCGCCCCTAAAATATCTGCTCTCCGTCGCATGGTGGGGGTTGCGGGGGTGGATTGGATTCTATTATGCCCTTTGATTGTGTCATAATTAATTTTTTCGGAAATAAATTTCTAAATTTGATAAATTAAATCGAGAAGATTTGCTATTGTATAGTGTAATTTATAACACCTGTTTAATTTATAACAGCTTTCAATGGCGGTTACAAGTGATAAAGATTATTGATTATACCGATTGTGGATATTGTAAAATAATAAATTATTAAAAAATAATGCCAATAATTTTTATAATAGGCCATCTAACATTACAGGGCATCTTCAACTAACTGAAGAACTTTTTGAAAATAAATTTGTGTTACCACTACGCAGGTGTTCCCAAAGTGCGGTCCACGGGCCAAATGCGGCCCCAAACCCTAGAAATGTGGTCCGCGATGTCAGATAATCCGCGATTTAGAATTCATAAAGTAAATAAATTTTATCATATTAAAATTAAAAATTACTCAGTTATAAAATACTAAATTGTATATGTAATATATTTCGTTATTATATATAGAATGTATATATTTTATTGTCTTAACGGTCGCCCTCGCTGATTAAGCTGATTAGCTGATAAGTATTAATAATTCCAAATTGAGATCAAATATAACCGATGAACATTTACAAGCGGTGTTAAGAATACATTCAACCGACGTAGCTTAGAATTCCTTACCAAGACTCAATGATATTATTAAAAGAAAACAACTGCACAAGTCACACACTTCTGATTGAAGAATTTATTTTTTTTTAATTTGAAATTACTTAGTTATTTTTGTTTAATTATTTTTGAAATGTGTTACTAAACATTTTGTAATAAAAAGTAATTATTGTCATAAATAAAAAACGATATGTTATAAAATTAGTATAAATCTTTGTTGTGTCTAGCTTTTTATCGATTTGAACGTATTTTTTCATAAAACTTTTGTTTTGGCCAGCCAAATATTTTGGAATTTACAATTTGGCCCATCTAGGCAAAACTATGCCACTATGCCTAGTCCACATTTATTGCGGTTTCCTGAACCTCTAAATGTAGGTAGGATGTCTATGATTTTCATTGTATTTTCGCAAACAATTGCAATATTGAACAGTTCTCAACTTTTCAACAGTTCTTCACTTCTCGTATTAAGTTGAAGTGACAAGAATGTTAGTTTAATGTTATTGTTAGGCGTTGGTTTGCTTGGTAAAACTCGTTCTGCTACTAGTCCTGTAACGGATGACAATCCGACGTGGCAACAGTTATGCATTGATAATAACACTACAGCCTTTTATACTTTTAACTGCACTATAAAGAACCACATGCTATACTATTTCTCGTTAATAGGAATTTAATAATCCAGATTCTTCAGCCAGTCTTTTTCTAATAAAACAAACTATTGATTGTATTATTGTGGTTAGATTCCATTAAAAGAGTTCTTCTTAGATAATCAGTACAACCTTGGATTCTATTATTTCAGCATGATGCAGTTCGTATTTGAAAATGTAGTTTTTCTTCGATTCTAAAATATTTCTGAACGACGAAGGAACTACTTACGAATATTGTTTCAGACTGTTGAAGTAAGTTTATCTATGCGACGTTTTTTTTCCAGCGGATGAAGTTTCTCCAAATTGGAAATGTTTTCGTTGTAATCGACTTGTATTATCATAGGAGTCATACTATAGTGCAAACCATATTTACATCTATTAAGAAGACAAGACAGTAAGTTAAGGACCTAAACAATTTATATTTCTACGACGCCATCGTAGCCATCGAATCGATCGTTATCCGAATATCATTGCAAAAAGAAGAATGATTTTACTATTGGTGTTTCTTCATTTAACAGGTCAACTTTAGACAAAAACGTGTTACTAGTAGTCTAAATGTACTACCTTTTTTAAAAATATTGTTCAAATCAGAGCCATAAACTTACAATAATAAAACAGAAACAGAATTACTGCTCTACTAAACCTACATAAGTGGATAACGAATGATCTAAAAAATCAACAGAATAACAATAACAACAATGAAAAATAGTGTAACATGCGATAAAAATGGAAATAAAAAGGATAACACAAATTATTAGGCATAAAACAGCTAGAAAGATGTTTATAGCGACACGAACTTTAGTGCGAGTTACGTTGGGGGAATCACAAAGCAATTGCTAAATGAGGCGGAAAAATATGGAATAAACGATGACGTTTTAAGAACTAAGTGAAAAGGTAACAAAATGATAGATTATATTTATACACCTTTCTTTTAACAATAGCCTTTAGGATAAAAAGGTTTGTATTAGTAGTAAGATTCATTTCTTTTATTTGCTACAAATTTACATTGTTGCTTTTGGTACTGACTTTGGATAGAATTTAGTTTTTTTATTTAAAGCCGTGTTTCTTTAACGCCGAATTTACCCTGTCAACTTTAATAATCTATCTCTACCTGTAACAGCAACAAAAAATATCGTGTCTTAATGTTGTCTACAGTTAAAGTTTGCCAAAAGTATTTTTTATAAATACGACGCTGAAAAGTACAATAGAAAGGTCAAGTTTATAAGTATACATTGAAGCTGAATTTTTTTTCTGAAACTTCTTGAACGGTTATTTCGATAATAATAATTGCTACTACCCATTATCTGGCGAACCAAGCCTCAGAACCTATGAAGTTTGAGCAGGAGGGAGGAGTGATTATTACTAATACGTATATTAATGTATTGACGTTAATGTATACGTGTATTAATTCTCTACTTTCCTTTACTTTCAATTGTTTAATATCTCATGATCTGACTATGGACACTGCTCCAATCTTGTGCAAGCAGTTTTTCAAAATACTAAACTCCATCGTCAGCTTAGAACATGCTGCTAAAACTGCTGTATCATCTGGGAAGGGTACTAATGTTGCTCTGTCTTTCGATTAGGTAGGTTGAACGCCAACATTTCTTGGTATATGGTCAAAAGGAACTTATCTAAATAAGAATTATTTCAAGCTAGTTTTGACATCTAGACTTTATCGAAAGCTCAGGATATATTTATACAGGGTGTAACTAATATAAGTACAAATTTCGTAATGAAGGGTGGCTGTAATGATCTCAAAATCATTTTAGTAACAAATTTAAAAAACTTTTGGTACAGATAATAGACGCTTGATGTTTAGGTATCATTACTATATTTTAGCGACAGTAAACTCTGTTTTTATTTTGATCAAAATTGCAAAATTCGTTTCTTAAATGTTAGTCATTAACAAATTTTGAATTGCTTCATTTCTTTTCATTAGGACATTAACATCTTTCATACTAAACGTCATTATACGCTATAGTATAGGGAAGCGCACAGCAATAGGTAACTGGACCATGTTTCATCTTATTGTACCTAAGTATTTGCGGAGTCTGACACAATATACAGTCAAACTCGGTTATAGCGATTTTTGCTCGTATATCCGATGCTCGTTATAACAAAGAAGTAAAATTTGCAGTTGCAAAAATATTTATCTTATGTTTATATACATTTTAATAAAACAAGTATAAAATTTTTCATTGCTATTCAAATGAAGTATGACGTATTATAGTCTGTTTTAAGGAGTTAACACGAATAAATATTAAGTTACATTTAATAATACATACGTAAGCTATCGGATAATTTCTTACCGCAAGAACGTAATTTAAAAAATGCATCAAGGTTTCTAACGCATTTTCTGTGACTATAGAAGAAAAACATTTATCAACACTTTCATCATCATTTTCCGCATTTTCATCACCTTTTTCTTCGCCAACTAACCATTTCTTGTAATATTTCCTCGTCCACTTGGTCTACTTAGAGGCAATCCAAAATTTCGTTTAAATTTGAACCATATTAAAAGTGCTTTATCAACATCACTCTTTTCACATTGTTTAATTTTTTGCACTCGCTTAATACGTTTTCAAACGCTGTCATAATTGTTGACCTATTTTTCCATAATGTAAAAATGCAGTGCAAGAAGTTAGGTTAGATTTTCTGCATACTGCATAATTTCGGCTTTCGTGAGAATCGAAAAGACTTTTCTTTTATCCATATGCCGCCAAAGAACGAGTAGAACTGAACAGGCAAGACTACAAAAATGCAAATTGCAGGAATTAACGTTTGTTAACCCTCACATTACAATGATTCCGAATTCCGGGAATAATGTACCTGAATCATAAAAATAAGTAGGATTAAAAATACAAAGCAAAATCTTAAGTAAAAGCAACTGGAATTTTGCATAGTCCTTTGTTTACAAAGATCAAACATAAGTCGAAACATTTGTTAACCCTCACATTGGAAACGTTTCCGTTCCGAGGATAACGTGCTTAAATCATAAAAATAAGTAGGATTAAAAGTAATTGAAAGTTTAGGTGCAGGTCATAAATCAGAAATATGCCTACCACAAGAAGCATTGCATTTAAAATCTTGCTTGTTGTTTCCGGGAAATGTACACGTAGTAAACGGGAAATATTAGCATTAGGCGAATACGATTTCAAACGTTTGCTGTAAAAATGCTCGTAATATCCGGGATCTCTTTATATCCGTGCTCGTTGTAAGTGAGTTTGACTGTACATTGATTTTTGTAATTGAGACACTAATTTTATTATTCCGTACGTTTTTAGAATAAAATAACGAAAGAATATCCATTTTTTAGTTTAGTGATTCATATCAGTTGAAAGAAATTTATGTGCTCATACATTATTGTGACGTCCGCTATCACTTCATGCGGCTCTACTCTGTTTTAAAGATTTTCATAAATTCCTAGCTCATTCTTCTTCCTTTGTTGTATTTATTCAGTGTTTCTAGACATATCTAGATAAATAGATCTAGAAGAAATAGTCACGGAAGATCATCTTTGCAAAATATGACTTACACAGGCAATATTCTTCACAAAACAACTATTTTCGTTCTAGCTGTACAAGGATTTGTCTCGCCTTGTTTGGACCTATTAAAGAGAAGATCTTTGACGAAGCAGTTAATCTTCTTACTATGCAATCTCGAAATCAATGTTGCTAAGATGCTTTTTCACATAACCTGGTAATTCAGAGTATGCGTTAGTTGCATAAATATCTTCTCGGCAGCACGAGAAATGATGTAACGTTTGTTTAGTTCATGAATGATTGTCGTTTTGTGTAGACAATAGTGACTGGCAGGCTTCTGTTTCGTGAAGATACTTCAATAGTAGAGGCATGCTTTCGCATGCTCTTTTGAACATTGTTGACTCCAATGAACGCTCACGCTTTCGCCATTTTCTGGAATTAGTATTATTTGGAAATCACCCGAAGGCTTTCTCTTTGTCACAGTAATAGTCTATTTAAAATTTAGTGATTTGGAGATGAGTGCAAAATAAACGTAATGTTGTGAGACGGGCTTCCACAGTTTTAAGCGAGTTTTAAGATTGTAGTACCTTATGCGTAGAATTCAAATTAGTGATTAGTATGGAGATTTCTTTGATACTTTCTTCAAATACTCATAATTTCGTGTACATATGCAAATTAGATTTTTTGCTGATTGTTTCTATGGACTATTGTATAGTGGCAAATATTGTCACTAATGAAGAAAAATATGGGTTGAATTAGTTTGCACTAGCGTTTGTTTTGACGTTCATCACAGATTCGCAGGCCTAAATTTCACAATTTCCTGGCAGACTGTGTTTAATGTCATCATCCGATCTTGGGTCATCGTTTTAAATATTCTCCATATTAAAGTTCTTTCTACAATAATTGCTGCGTTGGTGATAGCTGCAGCTTTGTAATTCCTTGTTTTTGTTACATCATGACAATAAGTATTACAATATTCTAAGATTAACGAGGGCAGTGATCAGAACACCATCTCAACATTAGTATGCGCCAGTTATTTTGTGAACACAAAGTCTTATAACCCTATCGTCCAATGTTTCTTTTGCGAATAATCAAGAACAGTCGGCAGTATTTATTGTGTCAGTAGTAATGGTATCAGCAGTTAACTTATTTAAGCTTATGATAACTTAACATATTTTAAAATCTGATTGACGCTTATGTCACTGGTCGTGAAACACCCGACCTTTAGATTACAGCAAGTCCGTATCTACTACTGTACTTCAGCGAGTTATATATTTGTGGTACATCTAAAGAATTTGTTTGTATACAAGCAAATGATTATAATTGTAGATTATTTTGGTTATCGTTGATTTTCCAAGTCCTCTGATTAAAAAATTATTACTACTGATTCGAGGATTGGAGCAAATCCACAGTACCAGAGTAACTCTTTATGTGCCCCTGGGGTAAAAGTAATAGCGAGGTGTTATAAAAAGTAAAAGCTACAACACACCACATTTTACTTCACTGAGTGTTGGGCTATTCAGGTCAAGAACATTTTTACTCCAGTTGTCTATGTGATACTTAAATTAGCAAAATATATTTACATTTACAAACATTTAATGACATATATTACTCGTCATCATAAAAAAATATCGTCATTTACTGAGCAGGGATATGTTCATAAACTTTGAGAAAATGTTCAGTGGTTATAGTTTTATTGACGAACAACTGTAAAATAATTATGTATAAAGCACCGTCGTTACTAAAATGGTTTGTAGTATTTCTAATCAAAATTGTGATTTCTAGGATCTTGAGCACTTAGGTTGCAGCCCAATCCGTTTATTGACAAATCCGGCACTATCAATGCATCAAAACCGAAAATCTAATAACCTTCAAGTTCTGCCCAGGAGTTTTGGCGCCGCACCAACGCAGGTTCCGGGCCTACCTTCTCATGGTCTTAATTCCGTTCTTATCTTCACGGTTGTTATAAATTGTTATAGAGTTATGGAAATTTAATATATTAGAAAAAAATCAGTAAAACTGAAATCTTTTTCTTGAAGTACTTGGCTTAACATAATTATAATAGTCTGATGGCCGGTTTCACAAAGCTTGATTAAGTTCTGATTAAATTAATTGTAATTAAATAGGAAATTCAGAAATTTTATTGGCTGACATTTAACAGACCTTGAATTTTATCCAATTATTTTTCTAGATTTCAAATTTAATCGCAATTAAGATAATCAGAGTTTAATCAACCTTTGTGAAACCGGCCAATAGTCTTATAGATATTTATTACAAATTAGTGTCATTGGAAACATTAGATGTCTGAGGAAAAGATGTTGATAGATGTTATAGAACTTCACGCGATGACAATAAATAGGTAGATTTTTAAATTATGAAGATAAAGATATAATTGCATGTATTTTTCATGTTGATAGATATGTACGCGGTAAGCGCCATAAATTCTCGGCCTGATATAGAAAAAATAAACTTGGTAAAATATAATAATTTTTATTTTTCAATATAATCTCCCCTAATGTCAATACACTTATTACAACGTGGAATTAATAATTCAATTTCCTTGTAAAAATAATCTGAAGTTTTTCTTTTAAACTGTTCAATTACAGCTGCTTGCAACTGTTCTCGTCCTTAAAACTACGTCCCCTAAGGTCTTTGTTTAAATTGGAAAATAAATAATAGTTACTGGGAGCCATATCCGGACTGTACGGTGGATGATCCAATGCTTCAAAGTCGCATTCGCGAATGGCAGCTTGTAAAATTGCGGCAGTATGAACGGGTGCATTATCATGTAATAATCGAACACCTCTTGTAAATTTTCGTCGACGAATATTGTATCGCAATTTATGCACTAAAGACGCATAATATGTACTGTTAACAGTTGTATTGCGTTCTTTTAAATCAATCAGTAAAATGCCGTCACAATCCCAGAATATTGCTGCCATAACTTTTTTTGTCGATTGAACGACTTTTGCCTTTTTGGGACGCGGTTCATCGGGTCGCCGCCATTAAATCGATTCCCTTTCGGATAGAGAATCATAATACAGAACCATTGTTTCATCTCCAGTGACAATGGACTCCAAAATCGGCGTTGGGTCGTCTCCACACAAGTTTAAAAACGAGCGCGCATATTCGACGCGACGTTGACGTTGACCAGCAGAAAGAAGACGCGGTACCCATCTTGCACTAATTTTATTCATACCCAAATGGTCATGAAGAATTCGACGAACACTTGTTTCCGAAATGTCAGACATCACTGCTAACTCCTTAAATTTCAAACGACGATCTTCTAATGCCATTTCTTCAATAATTGCAACTTTTTGAAGCGTTACCGCTTCAATTGGCCGACCGGTGCGCTCATCATCTTCAAGAGATTCTTGCCCCAAACGGAAACATTTTGACCACTTTTTTACAGTGGAATATGAAGGAGATAAATCACCATAAACACCGTCTAAATGTTGTTTGGTTTGATTAGACGTGTGACCTTCTTTTGTTAAAAATGACCGCGCGGTACTCAATTTTCGTTAGCTGCGACATTTTCATGCACTCGTTACGATACTTGAGTGGCTACTAAAATCTGTTACGTTTCTAGCCGTAAAATATATAGTATAGGCCTCTTACATGTACAACTATGATGCAACCGAGTTTGAACATGTTGGCACCTGTAGAAGCCTGCTGGGCCGAGAATTTATGACGCTTACCTCGTATCTGTACTTGCGTCTAAAGCAAGATACACCCACAACGGTATGGGAACGCGCAGCTCGATAGTCTATCCTTCTCTGGTTTGTGACGTCAGTGCGAAGCAAACCAGGCTTGTTTCGCATTACGTTCTTATGTATAATGATGTTTTTATCATTTATAATGACAATGGTTAGTAAAGTATGACGTTTGATAATCGTTCTAATATTAGCCACTTAATATTAAAGGCATAATTAATAAATTATAGTATGAGGGAATGTTATTATTTATAATTATGCCCGTATTGCCCGTGGTGCATATAACGATTTATTTTATTTTGATTCAGAAATATTCCAAATTTTAACAATTTACTAATCATGTACCGCTGATATGGATTGTTATGCTTTCTATAAAATATATATAATAGTAAAATTTGTTAGGGAGGTACTTAGAAAAATAATATATAGGTAGATACTAAATAATCGAAAGTTACCATATCACTAAATTTAAAATTGTTTATTTTTATTAATTACAAAGCCAATGTTACTTAATGAGAAATTAAAACAGTTTAAACAGTTCTCAAAGTATTCGCTTTTCACAAAACAGATATATTGCCTTCTACCTTGACTTGTTTTTAGAATTTGTGAATTTAGATATTTTCTTTTTCATTTTTTTCTTTAAATTTTGCAAACTTACTTGTTTGTTGAGATCTCTCTACCTAATGTAAGTACGTGTGCGGCTTAAACAGTAAATTACTTCATATGGTATCGTGGTGTTCGTTTTAGCGATTGTTTTGTCTGCTAAAATTGTGAAGATGTTCTAAAAATTCTTACCATTTTTTAGATTTATTTTATCATTTCTTCGACAAGCAATTTCCCAACGCTTTGAAAGTTCTTCGTTCTTTGGGAATCGAAAGTATTTTATACCAGTTCCTTTTGTATTCCTGTTATAATTGCAACAGTCAGTAACAGCACAACCAGGCATACTGTTCGATATATACCTGTGTAAGAATTTCACCTTGTTATCTTCGATATTTCACAAGTTTACACTCACCAAAACAAAAGGAATTTCAAAATTAATTATTTAAAGCCGCTTTTCCTAACATACACCCACCGTACTATGTAGGTGGAAGAGATCAAATGGGAGGAAAGTTAGAGTCCTAGGAAAGTTGCTTCGCAGCGACGTCACATGCGCGCGGAGAACGAGTTTTGGTCGTGAAGCTGGCATACCGTTGTGGGTGTATCGTGGTCTAAAGTAAAAATGCAGAAATGATAATGCAAGAAATGCATAAGGAGAGATACAAATACGCGCAATGAGTCTATTATATCGATAGATAGGTACTTATAGTAGGTTACATCAATTTTATGTAATCGAAATATTTTCCGTACAAAAAAAATCCAGAAATGACACTGAAAAAATGTAAAAGAAGATAATTATTAGATAATATCTGTTAGGCTGATAGTTATGTATCTATGTATAGTAGATTACATCCATAGTATGTAATGAAGATGTTTTCCCAGTACTTGACGTAGAATAAAATGCAGAAATTATGATGCAAGAAATGCATAAGAAGAGATAATAGCAATGTATCTGCTATGTCGAGAGATACATATTACATGCAATGGAGATGTTGTCTTAGTACTTGCATGTACAAATATCAATACGGTTGAGTCAAGTATAAGACTCAGGCTCAGGATCTCAATTCGCAATAGGATATGATACCTGATATATGATAGTATTTGTAGGTCGATCGTATCTGCTATGTTGATAATATGTATCTTAGTATTTATACTATTAAGTTACATCCATTTTGTGCAATGGAGATGTTCTTTAAGTACTAAAAAATCAGAAATGATAATAATTATTGCTACATTTAGGTTGATTGCAAATAAAATTACCGTTTCACAAGATACAGTTACCCACTTAATAAATTTTAAAATTGTGTACCAAAACCAAGTTATGAAACATAATTAAAAACAGCCGAAGAACTCGTTTTTCAAGTTTACTAATAGTTTTGAATATAATATCAGTCGCATTCATAAACCAAGGAGAAAAATAAGCTTTGGGGTACTATAAATATTTAAATTTTGTACACGTGTTAACTTCAAGTACATAATATAATCCTCTGAAATTTTACACTGAACTTGACAAAACAAACCATCACTGGTTAGAAGAGATCTAGTTGCGGACATCGGAATTTGCAGTAGAGATCGCGTTAGGGGAAAATAAAAACAAACACCGTATAAAATAAGCAAACAAGTAACGTAATAATGCCGTTTTAATTAGCTTTGGAGAGAATTTTTTACAGTAACCGAGTTGAAATATTTATTTAAGTTATAAATAAAAATACAGATCAAATGTTAACAAAACATTGGAAATTGTTAGAAGATATGAAAGCATAGTATAGTAAAATAATAATAAATTATGGTTAATTAATCGATTAATTTGAATTATGCCACTTATGTGGCATACTTTTTGAATAATGAATTATTTATGTCTGGCTATTCAGTTTGAACTATTAATTTGTAAATACATAGTATTTAATTAAAGACTAATAGTTTAATTGTTTAATAATTATCATAACCTTGATACTTATTCTTTCAAGCACTTAGCATACATTACATATTTAAGTAACAATTAATTCGTTTTAATTAGGTATTTACAAAATATTATTTATGCAACCTATTATACATATTATTTGTATGTAAAGCGTACCATCAGGCTGCAAACTGCCCATATCCTTTAAAAATTGAACACATTCAGAATATAGTAAACAATTTTTTTATGTTTTGTGTATTTTAACACCTTAAAGTTATAATGACTTTTAAAATATATAATTGGGTTAATCTTTGAGGACAATTGCTAGTAACAGCAATTAATTAAAAAACCCGTATGATAATTAAAGTAATGGGTAGTACTGGAACAAGTGCCCTTAATTTAAAAAATACACTTTTTTCCACTCATGACAAGCTTCAGAGCTTTGTGATATTTACCCAACAATTATAAAATTTTCATTACCCTGACATGTAACCACTTCAAAAAATAAGTTTTATGCTTAAAATCAAATATTCTATGAAATTCTTTCTACTTATTATTCTTAGGTATTCTAAACAGTATATTTTATTTTAGTTAATTCTTTTAAAAAATTAACTTATCAAATAAAATTCTTCATAAAATATTTTATGTCAAATCTATGTATGTAAGTAATCGATGGCACAAATCCAAAGATCCTTGGTTACAATATATCATTGCCCATGCCCATATATTATGACAATTGACCGAAACTATAATTTACAAAGAAATTTATTTCATTTGTTAATAAAAGTGCAAAATTGGTCAAAAAAATTTAACGTTCCCCTGGTAAGTACTTTTCGTTATAATTTTACATAAATTCGATAAGTTTCTTTCCCTTACTTACTTACTATTCTCAGATACAATTTTATTGATTTATACTGTAGTAAGATAACCAGCTATATAATGTCTATAACATTTATTAACATTTTGAATATCATTCTCCTCGGTATATAGTAACCAGGGGAATAAAACGAAATATCTAGCGGAATATTTCAGAATTGTACTGATAGAGGAAAAGTATGTTTCTTCAAACGCCGCCATGTAAATAATTGAAATTCTACCTTCTCCATCACTTACCTACAACTATAATAGCAATGAAATCTATATATGTGTGTTTGTCCAAAAACCCTCATTACCCCGGTATATAGTATGCCAGGGTAATAACGGAATACCTAGGGGAATATTTCCAAATTGTGCTGATAGAGTAAAAGTATGTTTCTTAAAACGCCGCCATGTAAATAATTAATATTCTACCTCCTCCACCTCCTAGGTAAGCACCTACTAAGCAATGAAAGCTATGTATGTGTGTTTGTTCAAAAACCCTGGTCTCTTCTAGATGACATACAAACTTGAAGTTTAACTCAGTAATACAGGGTGTTATGTAGGTCGATGAAAACCTTTTAAGAGCTGATCGAAGACGTCATTTAGAACCTGCTTAGTCATACATACCTCTGTACAAACTGTTACGGTTTTTGTGATATTCGTCATTTTGCGTTTTTTCTAAATTCCAAAAACCCATAGTTATACGCTAATTACGCAACAATGGGAGATGCTATCTTTATTCTATCATTTTATTCTTTTAGTCATGTGTATTCCCTCTGCACAATACGTTAATGAGTATCAAAAGATGAAGTAAACATTAATAAGGTCATTTTGATTTTGCAAAAGGGGTTCGTTTTATGGCAAGTTTCGGTTTTTCAGAAAAATTTATACAAAAATACTGGAACCTTAGGAGTTTAAATACTTTTACAAACTTCTGTCATTTGTGCTCTTTCGAATGCTATAACATATCGCCATAACAAATGATTTGTAAAGGCAATATAGGTATTTATTTCAGACGTCAATGTTAACTTAGGTGAATACTTGGAGAATTCTCACCTAATTTTCACTATTATGATTTTGAAACACAAATAAAACAATGTTTACATTAAATAATTTATTTTTTGTTCATGTCCGAAGTGAGCTCCCTGATTACTAATACATGCACGTCTCACTTCCGTTGTAGACACTTTTAATATAGTTTTTTCTCCCATTTGGTCGAAGGCTTTGTGGATTCTTCTGATAAATGGTCACGGTTTTTGAATTTCTTCACTATACACAAGTTCTTTAGGACGTCCCCAGACGTAAACGTCCAGAGGTGTTATGTCTGAAGCAGGCCACGATATTGATCCACCTCTGCCGATCCAGTTGTTTGGGAAAGTATTGTTTAAATAATATCTGACATTAATTTGGAAATGCGCTGGGCAACTTCATGTTGAAAAATGATGGGTCGATCAGATTCAAAAGATCGGGTAGATCATTTTCCAGAAATTCTAAGTAGTTGGCGCATTTCGATTTTCAGACAGAAAATATGGTCCAATTAAACATTTGCCCATAAGATCTGCCCATACATTCACTGAAAACTTCCTCTGGACTCGTCAGCCCATAAAATACTTTGGAGAAACATCGCGTCTTCAATGTCGAAATAAAAAAACGACAGAACTGCATTCTCCGTGCTGGATCTCCTTCTTCAAGACCTTGTACTTGGGCGTAGAGGAAAGAAGGTTTTCTTTAATTGCGCATGACAGACCAAACTTTAAATGTTGACACATCAAGGTATTGACCTACTTTTCTGACAATGGTTGTGGGGTCATCTTCAATGCTTGCAAAACTTGGTTCGTTGACTTCTACCGCATGTCACCTCCTATTAACTGTAGGTTCTTTTAGAATCCTAATCTTAAATTAAATTAAAAATGATTCTTACATTAAATTGAGCTATGTCCGTACATAACGATGTATATAGTTTGAATTATTTTTTAATAAATAATTGCTCAAATAGATTTCATACTTATTTCATAAGATTTCTCTGGTTATGTAAAACGTAATAAATTTATCATTGTGTAATTTACAGATATTGTCTTATAAGTAAAGCTAGTCCGGAACTTACGCCCTAATAATATCCGTGTGTCACATATACATAGAGTGTCTAAAATGTAAATCATTCTGAAAAATGTTATGGTTTATTAATATTGAATGAAGCCGTCGATTGTAATGATCTTGTATGATTAATTAATCTAATAACATACATTTTACATTTTTTTAAATTAACTGTCGTAAACAAATGTTCGTACGTCACGGCCGTCCAGTGACCGGGGGGGGGGTGCGGACTGTAGCCCACATTCCACCACCCAAGTTGTTAATCTATTGACTGGTTTGCTACAGCTCTCCATTTGATTCAGTTTCTGGCTTTCCTCTTCATTTCGTTAAAGTCGTTCCTGTCTGCATCTGCTATAATTTGTTTGATAGATTGTAGTTTGGGGCGTCCTGACAGCCTTTTCCCTTCCATTCTTCCTTTGATAATTGTTTGTAGTATGTGTCCCATTAATACATTTCTTCTCTTAGCACTCCCCATCTAGAGTTGTCTTCTTACATCAACTCTTAGGAATAGTTTCTCGTGAAATATTCTGTCCAGCTTATCTTTAAGGCTCTTCTATAGCACTTATGTTTCCAGGCTCTCTAGCTTCCTTTTTTCTTTTTGCCTATAGTCCATGACTCACAACCATAAAGAGCAAAGTTTCATATATACAATGGCCTCGGTAGTGTAGTGTCTAGCATGTTAGACTCTCGCACGAGCGACCCCGATTCGATTTGCGAGACCGGCAGAGCCAGTTAAGGTTTCTCCTTATCTGTAACACAAATGTGGGATTTGGGCTGTACCATCTATAAGTCGGCTGCAGCCGCACGATGGATCTGCGTAATAATACCAATCGCCCTCTCCCTACCGCACAAGCTTTAGCTTATGGGGCTTGGTTACTGGTTAGCTAGTAATGGGTTGTAGCAATTATTATTATACGTACTAATAAACAGTTTTGTTTCGTTTCAAGAGATAGGTTGCTGGATGTTATTAATGATTTTATACCGCAGAATGGTTGCTCGTTTCTTCTGCATATCATTTTTTTTGTGTATTTATTTTTAATTTGCATTTTTCTTGTAATATCCTGTCCACCTCTATAAGAGACTGCGTCAATTCTTCTTTTAAATTAGCTAGTAATGCTACATCATCGGCATATCGTAGATTCAAGGATTCTGGTCCATGTACTGTGATTCCTGCTTCTCTAATTTATCGCTTTTTGTATATATACATATTAAATAACTTTGGCGACAAAGCGCATATCTGATGGATGCCTTTCTTTGAGTCTATTACCACCCCACCTCCACGTGGTATACACTGGGTCTCTACTTTTAGGTAGAGTCGGAGGGATTATGACGAAGAATATATACTGCGATGATTGAATAGGCCAGTAGTAATTTGGGAATTGACTATAATTACATTTTAACGTAGAAAAATAAAATTGATTAAGTTGAAAGTATAATAAATTAAATAAACAGTAGTAGCAAAACATGTCAAAGAAGCTAGTTTATTTATTGTAATCACTTTACATGCAATGTTATTTTTCAAATTAGAAGAATATATCAAAATAAGAAAGTTTACGATTACAATTTACCATGTCAACCTAACCTAACTTTCTGAATTAACATTTCAATATAGGATTTCTAAATTATACATGTTCGGCTTAAAGAATCAGCACATGCACTTCATAGTTAATTAACAAATTATAGGATATTCTATCAGCTGTTTATACAAATATATTTTTTTTAATTTCACGCCTACACTACGGGGGAACCAACAGCTGAGGTCATATGTCCCCCATCTAACATGCAACACGAATACACACACCCATAGTTGAGGTGGCGGAATTTTCCAATTAGAAAAATCCCGTCGCTCCAAGTGGGATTCACACCTACGACCCTTGGAACACGAGTGATGCACTGACACCACTCGTTCACCGACGGCCCACAAATATTTTCTATAATATTGCATATATGTGGGCTACCGCAGTAGGAAGAATAGTCTTCAATGAAAATTTAGTTACGAGTTGCCTTTCATCTGAAATAGAATAAAATGAGTTACTATTGAAAGATTTATACTGTTAGAATTAACATACTTGATTTTAAAGTTGATTAGTTTGAAGTTTTTGTTCTTTGTGTAAACGACGTGGTCGTTATTTGAAATTATGTTTTATTTTATGCATTTTGTTTAATGCATCATTATAGTCGTCTAGATTATTGTACAAAAAAACGAGAACTGTTTACTAGAGAACTATCCATTAAGAATAAAAATTACTGTCAAAACTATTGTTTACTTTTTTTTATTAAATTGTATATGATGTAAATTTATGCAGGAAGGTTTCAGAATGGTATAGTGTAGCTGTACCATAGGTTGTTATAGCTTGGAGTTGTGAAATTAAGGTATAATTCTAATTCTTGTTATCCTTTCGACAGCTATCGTTGACGTTGATTTACAAGCTTATTAGCCATTTTAAGATACAAGCATTTTATATCATTTTGCTTGTAATCTGATGGGCCACATTTGTATGTAATTAGAATTAAAAAATTTGATCTTTTATTATCGTAAAAATTGTTCTGACTTCACTCGCGTCGATTTTTGCTAATTTTGAACTGCTTTTAAAAAGAGTATATAAGGACCCGCAACAAAAAAACTAATTCAGTTAATCTATTCTAGCAGACGTGTGAAGACGTTAGTTAACTCCAGAATTATAATAAATAAAAGTAAGGTTATGAGCCCATTATTGTTGTAAACATAGAAGTTTAAATTGATTTCAAGAAGATTTGCTTACCTGTAACAATCATTACTGAAATAAGAAAATACTATCAAGGTTTATATATGGAATTTATTGGAGTTTCCATGGAAATCCCCACAATCTTAAATTCAAGAAGGATCTTGAGTTTGATAAAATCAATCCACTCGACTGACATCGATATTATTGTTTGACGTTTTGGAATTATGTCAAAGAGCAAAGCTGTGGTTCGTGTACTAGCTTGTCTACCAACGGATAAATTAAGACAGTGCCTAATTGCGCGAACACTTTTAAACAACGTAAGTGCGTTTTATTTATCTCTGATCAGTAAATAAAAATTAAATAAACGACAAACATAAGCAGGTCATTATTATTATTATTTTTATTAAGAACTTGACTTTAGTATTGTTTTATAATTTTCTTTGAGTAAGTTTACTTGGACTCTATATGAGTCACATGTTTGTTCAATTAGAAATTGTTCGAAATTTACTATTTAACTTTTAATTTTTTTGCAGCTATAAATCTAATTGCATGATCATAAATAAACATTTTCTAGGTTTCAACGGATTATATGTTTTTTAATGGATTTCATTTTATTTTTCTGTCTAATAAATACAATTTTTGTTGTTCCTTTATATTGTTTTTTGTTGCTGGAGTAAAGTACTGCCCCTAAAATCCACTCACTTTTTTGTTTTCAGTTTGGTAAGCATTTTGTTTCATGTTTGTTATAACGAGATTTTGCAATTTTCTAGAACTGTATTTGAAGTTTTAATATTTTAAGGAACGCTTTTGGGCTAGCAGCTTTCATTCCTTTTCATCATAGTTTTCATACTGTATTTTTATTATCTTCTTTTTCTATATATTTCCCGTACTTTGTCATCTTCCTCTGATGATGGATAGCATAGATAGAATTTTCCTACATTTGTGGAGCAATGGAAAATTTGGTTTTAAATTTAATACTTCAGACAGACATTAATTGATATTTTATTCTGTTACGAAACATCAGCGGAAAATCATAAAAAATATACTGATTTAAAAATGTGAGAAAAAGGTAAGAAACATCTGTTAAACAATTCATAAATGCTAGCTATAAGTTCGTTGTTTTAACGATAACAAAAGCAAAATCAATGAACAGGGTATGACTGTAGTAGAAAATTATCTTTGCCTAAATGGCGGCGAGTTTTCTAAAGGACGAGTACAATAATGACTTATGTAACGATTTTTTTTATGTTGTTTTTTCTATTTGGCGCCTTTTATTCCCTTTTTAAATAAAAAAATCCGCAATTTAAAAATTTATGAAATCTTGTGGTGGCTACACTGACTTGTCGTTTGTCGAAAATTTTAATTTTTAGTTTGAAGTTTTGGTAAATTTTCTTTGTGCATTGACATATTACGTTTCACGCACTGTTTGGAATGCTGTAATAGGTTTATTATCAACGCAAAATAGAAAAAGAATATTATAAAACCAGCATGTTGAAGAAGAGGAAACCCTGTCACCTATAAGCGTCACTAATAACCATTTAAAAAACAGGAGCCACTTAACCACTTAAGAATGTACAGGAAGTCAGCCAAAATGAAGAATTAAAGAAGCACCGACAAAGTCGAACTCCCTATAGGGTTTTTCAAGTACTCTCGAAGGACATACACGTGCATGAGAGGATATAAGAAGTTACTGAAAACAAAGTGTTAGCACCAGATACCACATGAATGGACAACATCGATTATGACTCCCATTCACAGAAAAGGAAATAAGCATTTACTACGAAATTACAGTCCAATCCAGTTATTAATATTTAGAATACGAGGTATGTAATACACACTCTAACGTCACGTTTGTTCGGTTAGATTATCTTTTATTAAGTGACCCCAAAGTTTGTTAAATTATTTGTAGCTGAACTATTAATAGTAAAAGTGCGGGTGTGAACTGTGAACTGTGTGCGTTTACGAAATAATATTTGCCACAGATATATGGAAATTGAATCGTATAACTAACAATCCAAAGTCCTGTAGCTTTCGGCATAATCGCAGTAAGTATTTAGTATATTCTTATGTACAAGGTGTAGTAGGACGTGGGGGATATTGTCAAACAAAACCAAAATTTTAAATAGATATTGTAGTTGTGATACAGTTAGTACTACAAGAGCGTCAGGTCGATTTCTCGAAGGTGTATTTTGAGATACAAAACGTACCATTTATTAGAAAGTAGTTCAAAAGCACTACTATGCCTTACCTAGTATATGGCAGCTCATTCTCATTATTATCTACTATCGAAATGATTTGGCATAATCCTCTTTCACTAAAACAACCAAGCTGACAGCTTAACGAAGTGCCTAATGGACAGGCCCGTAACCAGAATTTTCTTTCGGTGGGGGGGTAACATATTAAATCAAATATAATTATTACAAACAAATCTTTTATACAATAAAATAAACTTTAAAGTGAAAAAAAGATTGAACTCACATATACAGGGTGTCCCACAATGCTGTTTACACGCAATATCTCCCTTATTTGAAAAGATAAAGAAATCAACCAAAAACTAATGTGATTGCATAGCAACGTTTAAGAGATTATGCCAACTTGATTAAGTTTTCAAATTGCTCCCTCTGTTTTTTCACGGAACTGTATTCTCAACTTCATTCTGCATACGGTAGTATGCCTTACTTAATTACCTAATGTGCATTTAGGGGTTGAAAAAAATATTTTTTATAACTTGAATTTATCTTAAACTTAAAGCAAATGCTCAAATTTCCCTCCTGTGGACTCTACACGGGCTTTAAAGTGCCTCAGTAGTTCCCTTGTAGAAACGGCTCTAATCATATTTTTTGAAAAATAATTTAGTTAGTGAATATGAAGTGTACAATAGGGTGGCCCTTATTTTCAAAAGTGTCTTTTTTTTCAATAGATCCCCCTAGAAATATGCAAATAGATGAAAAACGATAAAATATGAAGTTTCAGTTCAATCCGAAGTAATTTAGAGGTAGCTCACGCCGGTCAAAATTTCGAAAAATATGATTTTTTGCATTTTTTTCTTTTACCCACATCTGAAATATATTATACCAACCCTGAACATAAAAATAAATATTAATACATATTCTATAATCGATTACCTTTCCAACAAGCCAAAAATAACAAAAATCGATTGACAAATAAGGACGTTATGGCCATTTATATTGTTAAAAAACCAAACATTTTAATTTCTATAAGAATATTTCATATTAATTTAATTTTCAATAAAAACCAATTAATTTATTTTTTATTTTGAAAATTTCATTCTTGAGTAATAAAAAATATTTAAAAGTAAAAATAATATAAAAATTATTTTTGCTATGTTGATATAAGTGGCATTCATTATTTTTTTTTCTATGTTGGTAACACTAATGATATTGAAGTCAAGTATTCACATTGTATTTACAAATAGAAACGTGTTTGGTTCATAAAAATTGATTTTAATTTTTGATATTAGGCTAAAGATAAAGGATCCAGGTCATCACCGAGAAAGCTAACACGGAAAAAGGCAACTGCCGAGAAACCAAAACCGAGAAACCAAAACCAAGAAACCAAAACCGAGAAACCATAACCGAGAAGCCACAACCGAGAAAACTAAAGCTGAGAATAGAAACTACTGAGAATAACAAATACCGAGAATGCATCCATGCATTATGAAGTAATAATTATTTAATTAATTAATATTAGAATATTAACACTCACACGGCATAGCGTGTCCTGTTAGAGTTAGTTTCTCTCTCAGTCGTCACGTTAACTATTGAAGTCTGTCCCTTTTAGACCTATCAAACTTACTAACTTATGACCTACCCTCCCCTGTATAGCGTGTCCGTTGGCTTTTCTTTTTCTTTCCTCGCTCTATGTATTTTCCTTGGTCTCTGTTAAATCTATCAAACTTACTAACTTATAACCTAACTTCCGCTTCATAGTGTTTCCTTTACGCAGTTGGTCTTTCTCTGTCCTTCCCCGCTCTATGTATTCTCCTCTGTCTCTTTTAGATCTATCAAAGTTACTAACTTTTAATTATCACTTCATGAATTCTCGGTAGTTTCCATTCTCGGCAATGATTTTCTCGGTTGTGGTTTCTCAGTTATGGTTTCTCGGTTAGTGTTTCTCGGTTGTGGTCTTTCGGTTATGTTTTCTCGGTTTTGGTTTCTCGGTTGTGGTTTCTCGGTTATGGTTTCTCGGCTGTGGTTTCTCGGTTATGGTTTCTCGGTTGTGGTTTCTTGGTTATGGTTTCTCAGTTGTGGTTTTTCGGTTATCTTTTCTCGGTTATTTTTTGTCGGTTTTGGTTTCTCGGTAGTTGTCTTTCTCGGTGTTGTCTTTCTCGGTGATGACCGCATACGCGTAAAAACACAAATTTTTGACAAGACCCTTGTAAGTGGAACGATAATGAAGCTTATAATAAAGTAAAGAATATAATTCATAATTTAAATGTAGTGAAATGATGCAGCAGAACGTGTAGTAAAATTAATTGAAGAATACAATAAAGTATTAACCAAAAAAGAAGAAAAAAGCAATATTTATTGCAAGTGGTTACTAACTATCGATAAAACTGCAAATCTCATACTAAAACAGCGTTGACTAGTACTACAAGTTAAGATTAATTTTGTATTATTTTTACTTTTAAATGTTTTTTATTACTCAAAATTAAAATTTTCAAAATAAAAAAAAAATTAATTGGTTTTTATTGAACATTAAATTAATATGAAATATTCTTATAGAAATTAAAATGTTTGGTTTTTTAATAATATGAATGGCCATAACTTCCTTATTTGTCAACCGATTTTTGTTATTTTTGGCTTGTTGGAAAGGTAATCGATTATAGAATATGTATTAAAATTTATTTTTATGTTCAGGGTTGGTATAATATATTTCAGGGATGGGTAAAAGGAAAAAATGCAAAAAAATTATATTTTTCGAATTTCTGACCGGCTTGAGCTACCTCTAAATCACTTCGGATTGATCTGAAACTTCATATTTTATCGATTTTTATCTATTCGCACATTCTTAGGGGGATCGATCAACAATCCTACTGAAATAAAATTTTCCCATACAAGCAAGGGCCACCCTAGTGTACAATTTATAAAAAATATTTTTTTCAGCCCCTAAACGCACATTAGATAATTAAGTAAGGCGTACTACAGTTTGTAGAATGAAGTGAAGAATACATTTCCGCGAGAAAAAACAGAGGGTGCAATTTGAAAAATTAATCAAGTTGGCATGATCTTTTAAACATTGCTATGCAACCAGCGGTTAAGGATGTTTTCTAAAGGTCGATTTTGAGTCATTCACAATAGTTTTTGGTTGGTCTCTTTATCTTTTCAAATACGGGAGATATTGCGTGTAAACAGCATTGTGGGACACCCTGTATAGGCCTTTCCAAGTTTACCTGAATCGTGTTTACGTAAAACTTTGTTTTCCTTAGCCTTCAGCACTCTCTTGAACAGCATTGACTTCTTTATTCTATATTGAGTGACTAATTTCCGAATGCTTCCTTTATTTTTAAGTAGTATTTCACTCCAGTAAGTGCGTTCTCTTCACTTATGGTTGGCGTCCCCGTCTTTTTCCGCATCGGGACTAGAAATCAAAATATATCTGTCAAAGTCAAAATCAAATTCAAATGTAATGGTTCGGACCCCGCGTCTACGAAGGTTGACGACGACTGCGCACGACTCATTATGGAATCAGCTGGAGGGGGGGGGGTGCACAAACTGGTTGTCCAGAATAACTCCCACTACTATGTTAGCCAATGGAGGAAAAAACTCTATACAAAATCAATCACTGTTATTGGTGTTATTAAGAATGATAGGATATGACAAAGAGCGAGTAAAAGCGTTAGCAGGTTAGATTTTATCAAATACTAACCTTGAATAATAAATCGATTTTTCGCTTACATCATATTGTCAACAATGGCAGCTATATTTAAAACATAGCGATGCCAACGTTTTTATATGACTTTCTCGTGGATTTAGAAACTCTTACATGCAAAAAGGCGGCAAATCTAGTTTTTCAATTAGGAGAATATTTAAGTGTTCAGTCCAGGTCCACAGAAACTACGCTCTCCAAATAGTTATTACTCCGTTGGCGTAAACTACATATGCTTTTATGCCTATGCTCCCGCCTTTGTGAGCCCCGCAACGCTGCGAATGAATTACTTTCTGTTGTAAAGAAACCAAGGTATAGTACTTGCATTAATAGATCGCTTGGCTTATGTCAGTAAAAGCTTGCACTCACAGTGACATAATTAATTCTTTTGATTGACTGAAAGGTAACATAATGTTTACTTGATCTTGAGGTTCACTGGAAACAAGTCTTAACCTCTTCTTGTTGTGGAAAGTACAGGTTATTTGGATACAGGTACTGAAAGTGATACTGATGGTTCGCTTTAAATCAAGCTGTATTGGTCAATAATATTAATTTCTACCGCTACATTCTATGTATCTTCATTTTTCTATGTTTCCTTTCTGTCTACACTTCATTCAACAATTTTCCAGAAATATTATTTGTTTTTTTTCTCTTGAAAAAATTAGAAACATCCAATATTCTCCGGATATTCATTGCCCATGAAATTCTATTAGTTATGCGTCACAAATATGACTATATGATGATTACAGTGAATACAAATTCTAGGATGATTCACAGCCCTGGTCAAACAAATTTTGGTTCTAACGTCATCCAATCATTAATTTAACAAGACATATTAGACGATCACTTTTCCTGCCTAAATACCCTAGAAGATCGATACCTTAGGTCTAATTTGAAGTAGTTTCCATCGTGTAGGTTAAACTTTCAGCCAGTGTGGTTAACACTTTCAGTGCCGATGACCCAGATCCGGGTTAATGCACACGACAGGAATAGTTACCGAAGAATAATAATTATTTTAAACCTTTGTCTGCGCCGGGACCTGATGGGGATACGTACGCTTAGTAGCAAATACGGAAAGCGGTTAAAATACGTAATTCTCTGCCATTTTGGGATCGAATATTTGAAAGTCTATATTTAAGATCAAAATGGCAGATCTGGCTGATACATCGGAACCTAAAAAATGAAATGGTCTTGTAGGAAGTTACTGAACAAACTGAATCTACAGGAGATTGGGACAGCATTCTTTCACTTTCTAGTAACTTTAGCAGCGATAAAAGGCCGGATTACGTACCAACTGATTGACGCGGATTAGCGCTGAATATGTACTTTTCAGATATCAATCGATAGACCAAGAATGCTTTCGGTCTATAGATGGCTCAAGAAATCCAGAATCATTCGGAAATATTTCTGATCCTGAACAATCAAAGGCATTTTTACAATGCTTGTACCTACTACATCTGCCTCTATCAGCTTAGGTGTAGATCAATTGAGATATTCCAACATGAATATGAAAGTCTCTAAATGTCAGCAATAGACAAAAAACTGAAAAACTAATCTTTAAATACAACCAAAGGCAGTTCGGAGCTACTTCAAAATTGTCTAGAACTATCGTCATCCGTTTAGAAAGATCGAGATAAATCTATGATATTTATAAATAAATGTCATATATCATGACTAATAACAAATAAAAATCAACGCATATCTATCAGTTCCTGCAAGAACCTGGTAGTTGTGATTTACTTGAGCCATGGATACCTGCATATTAACCTTGCAAGGTTATATTTATCCTAGCTACAGAAATAGATTAATTATAACTTTTGAAATAATTCTTTACTTTTCTAGTTACCTTAATCTAACAAAAATATAAGCCGCCTATTAATATTACATAAACTAGCAAAAAGAGTTATATAGTATTTCAGTTTAGATTCAGTCACAAATTATTATTTAAAGATTTCTTGTTAAAAATAAAATTTGCTTTCAATTTATTTGGATATAAATTTCAAAATGCTAGCCAGCTGAATTTAAACCTTTTGTATTGTCAACGGGGAAATCAGATATTTATGATCACTCAGTGTATATACTTCAGGACCCCTGTTTTACCCCAATAAAAAGGTATTATAAAGGGCGTGTCTATTCAGTGGGGCGCCCCATTTAACAATCACGGGACCTGTTTATTGAAGCGAAGGTTTTACTTCTATAAAGCTGTATACACTTACAATTGGGGGTAAGTTTATACTATTTACAAGCAAAAAAGACAAAATTATGATATGATGTCTTTGATTTTTAATTTAGTTTGCCATATTAAAAAAAAATTGTTAGAATACAGAAATCGAGTGCAAAGTTTTGCATTATTAGACGTAAAAGCTATTACTATTCTATAAAGGTTCAAATACGAATAAAAAGGTTACAAAGACAATAAAATAAAGTAAGCTTATACTACTATTATTAATGGTTGGTACTGCAATCACTAGTAATCGACAATTCGAATGTCGAGTTCGAATGTCTACGGATTGACTTTCTCCAGTAAATCAATTTTTCAGTCCGTCTTTCCCTTGTGGTTGTAAATTCTTTTTTAAGGAGCGATAACTTACAATTTAGTACATTTACTACCATTCATTAGTGGTTATCTGCCTTTTTAAGCATCTCCTTGTAAACTATTATGTCTCTATACGATTATATACTTGTAAACAACAAGACGGTGTTTTATTACGAAAAGTGACTTTGCGATAAACTGAAATAAAAATCTTTAAATACAAAATGAGAACAGCCCACAATCAGTGTCGGACTGGGTTGCCGAGCAACCGGAGGAATGCCCGGTGGGTCCTCTCTACTTCGGGTCCTACCCTGTGGTAAAAAAAACATTCGTAACAGGAAAATATTTTCAACTATTATCTCATAAGATGATTAATATAATAGAAACTTATCTATATTTTTAAAACACAAGGCTTATCTTTGTTCCAGTTCGTTTGAGAGTTTTATTAGGCCGATTTGCGTGATTGTTTTTTTATATTGAAGCTTTTGTTGTTAGACTACTTAATTTCTGTATTTCTTTAAGTTTAATATTTTTAAATAAACAAATATGAAACATTTATTTGGATACGCACGAGACAGTTACAACCACTTGCAGCGCCATCTCACTTTCCAACGGTAGCAACTTTTGAAATTATTCACGATTATAAACGTTTGCACTTGCATTATTAGAGTGTTTAATGTTTCATTTGTTATTAGGTGCGTAGATATGTATTAATAACAAAATGCAATAATAATAATAACCTATAGTAGTATAATATTTTTATAATTAATGAAAATTCTACTACTTAAATGTTTCTTTCACTTAGCCTTTGTTAGTTACATATACTGTGTTTTCATAAATAAGTATTTGTTCTTGGGATTTATTCCTGTAAATACTTTATATTAAATAAATAAATAAACAATGGAAAGAAAGCAAATTATACAAATGAGGGTGCTAATATCAAAGGCGACAGCCTCCAATTTTAGGTAAAACATATATCTCAAATTGTTTGTCTTTTTAAGCTCTGTTAAACTACATTCTAAGGTGGTGCCAACATCGGAAATATTTCGTGTAAAGGTACATTTAAAGTTGCCTATTAGAAACAAAAACGACAATATTTTCAAACGCGACAATCTTCATATGAGCGAATCACAGTTGCTATACATATCAACGAAAAACTGTGTCTATTTCAAGGCACATACTATTGTAAATTGTATTTTATTTTCAAGTTTAACCTATAATAGTACCTGTTAAAACGACGCCAATCTGGAAATGTACCCATCTGAAAAGAATTACATTATAAAAGTGATCTAGGTAGGTGTAAGGGTGTGACAAAGAAAGGAAAACATTTGGATTGATAAATCCAGAGCAAGTAGAAAAAAGGCAAGATGCGAAGGAATTAAAATTAAAAGATGTAAATAAACTGTTGATCAAACATTTTGGGAAATACCGGAGGGCACTAGAAGAACTCACATTTTATAATAATATTGTTCTTGCCATAATTGAAGAAGAAGAAGGGAACACTAAAATTGTTGAAGACGAAGTACGGTTGGTTGTGAATATATTCCGGAATTAAAATCTATGTTAGTGTAATGTAGTCGATTTATTATATTTATCGATTTATATTATTTTGAGTTTAATGTTTCTTTTTGTAAAACAAGTGTTTTTATGTTAATAAAGATTTTTGAAAACAGATTATGTCGATTGCATGGTCTCATGAATAATTACTGCACATTAGCTATAATATCTTGGTAACAAAGGTGGCAGTCTCCACCTTTTAGAAACAAAATCGGCATTCTCCATTCATTTATATAATTTTTATCAAATATTAACTTTTGAAGTAAAGTTGTTAATGTTTTTTGATATTACCAATTGAAACAACAATACTGCATTTAAAGTCTTAATATATTTGTCTTGAGATAGCCACAGAAGTTTTTCGCTAATGTCTCAAAAATATCTCGAAATCTGGAGATTGCCGCCTTTGATATTAGTACCTTCAAATATTAAGTGATGGCAACTGCTTATTTATAGCTGTTTCATATTGCTTGGCGTAAATGATGGCGAGATACATTTGCAAATTGTTGTAAATGATTGGGACGATGATTATAATGGCGATGAAACTTGTCGTGTTCCCATTAACACTGCTTTAGTTACGAAAATCTTATGTCCTTCGATAGTAAATACACCAGTCATATTGAGTTTTATTTTATAGGTCAATTACTATTTACTAATCTATATATTTAAAGCACGACTCATTTTTGTTCCACTTCGTCTACGAGTTCCACAAGACCGATTTGCTTTATTCTTTTTTATAATAATAAAGTATTGCCTCTGTAGATTAGTCAACATTACTTACTTTTTATTTTTAAAACCTTTATTTTTTTAGTCTGTGGAGTTTTAGTATTGTGATTTTTTAATTATTTATATTTTTAATTTAAAAGCGTTATTTACAATCGATGCATTTTAATATGCCCAAGGCCGACTGTCTACTTACAGCACTTGCTTCGTCACGTTTTGGTACTAAACATCCTACCTATAATTGGTTTCTATGCCACCAACAGTTCTAAGTACAGTCTTATAGTATTTGCTGTGAAGCATCTTTACGAAATTCGATATCTCTAGCTCTAGCTAACTCTGTCAGTGTGCATTTTTGCAGATTGGGATATTTCATAAAAAAGTAGAATAGGAATGTCTACGAACTAATGTTTTATCTCTTAAGGAATATAGACAAAATGACCGACAAAGTTTAGAAAGCTGGTATATTAAGCATATGATATATGTATCCAATGTAGAATTGGTGGGTAAGATGAGGGAGGAGTCCGAGGGGTGTTAGTTGGAGGGGGGTAAGTCAGAGAGAGAGAGTGATAAGTCGGGGCAGGTGTATGCCGGAGGAGGGGAGGTAAATCTGAGAAAGAGATAAGTTGGAGGGGTAAGTGGGATAAAGGAGTAAGACTGGGGTAACTAAGGGAGGAAGGTGGGATAAGTCGGGGGTGCTTCTTAATTAACGCGTTCAAAAGTTCGCCTGAGAAGTTTAGTATTTTCAACTATTTCAACTATTTTGTACGATTGCGTTCATTTAATAAATATTAATATTAAATAATCACTCTTGGAAACCCGAAGGATTGTAATCACATAACGAATGTTGTTAAGGAAATCCTTCAATAAATCAGTATTTTGACAGCCATGTCTTGACGGGGTATTTCCAAAGTAAACCAAATTGTTTAGGTTTCGACAAGAATTTTAAATCCCTGGGAGTCCACGATCGGTGCGCTCGATTAAAATGCTTCTTTTTGTACCCATACCCATACCCGTATCTGTATCTGTTACTTAACATTTACGACTTATACGTATACATACTTATATCAATAAGCGAAGTCGAAACGAAAAACAGTAGTTCACACACGAAACAGAAAGTTAGAGCTTTATTTATATAAATACATAAAAAATTTAAGAAAAGTTAAATCAAGTCAATAACATCAGTTCGTACACAGTCAGAAATGAAATATTATTATTACTATCTAATTTTAATAATAATGAAGCATAAACAATAACCAATTAGCTCATCCATCTTACTTTTAAAACAAACGGAAAAATTAAATATTACTTGCGAATAGTTTTTCTGCAGAAACGGTAGCAATAATTTAAATCGTGCAACTATGTAAATATTCTATTAAACTATATCGCAAAGGTTTTTCTTATTAATTACATAACCTATAAAGTAATAGAAAAAAATACAAATTATACAGTAGGAAAACAAAAAGTAATAGCAATGTGAGTACCAAAAGGTTCTGCCTGACTTCCTTCTGGTGGTAATTAAGTCCCTTTCTAACTAATTTGGGTTAACTACCTAACTTGCCTTGGTTAAAAGGTTTGGTGTTCTAGATGTTCCGATTTGTTGTTTGCAACGGGAAGAAGAAAAGTCCAAAAAGTCAAGGAGGAGAACACCTAATGAAAATTCTGCAATTAATTAAAAGGTTTTTACAATAAATGTCCTCTATGAACGATTTTGCCTCTTGAATTTGGTAAGCAATAGATTTCCTACAAAAACAAGAAATGAATTGAAACCAATCTTATGAATATGACATCTGAAATTAGTGATGAGTAAATCTCAACTAAATGGATTTCCAGGGAATATAATTTCACTACGTGAAATTAACCAAACCCACTGGCAAATATTCACTTAACTTTAACCCACTTAAAATTCGAAAATGATTTAATAGGAAGTATTTCTTGACAATAAATTATGCAGAAAACAGTGATAAGGCAAAATCAACTAATAAATAATCCTAAATTAAGAAATAGGCTTATATTAAACATATAACGGTGAATATCTACAAAGTGACCCTTTCAGAGTCCATTTTTGGAGTTTTTGTTTTATTTCGAAAATTAAAATTATGGTATTTGATACCTTTTGAGGTCTTTTTCGACATAACACCAAAAAACGTTAAAAAAACGAATAGGAATACTGAATTGTATACCATTTTTCAAAATAAGGGCACGCATGAGCTATGAACTACGAATATGAACGGGAATGAAAAAGAGACAGCTTATCAAATTTATTTATTGAAAAATGTAAAATATAAAAATAACAAATCTCCTAATAAACTGTTAAAATAAAACTAAAAAACTATTCTTTGGCAAAAGATACATATCACTATTTTTCAAATCTTTTTCGCATCTCTTTTTCCCTTTCTCTTTTTTTCTTACGTTGTTCCTCTCTTGATGCTTTAAACCTTTTCTGCAAAAATAATACTATTTAATTGGCTGTAACATACGATCATTCCCCTGTATCATCGTTCATTCCCGTAGAACATAAATTACATGGGAATGAAGTGCACAGGAATGAAAAATTGTATACAATATCACTAAAACATGCAGCTTACAATCAAATGCAGTATTTTCTAAACATCGAATGAGAGAACAATTTATTTGAAGTGGTAATTAATTAAAATTTTTAATGAAAATTATGTTTTTCTTACCACGGGAATGAAAGTCGGTTCTATTACACACGTGTTTGATGCAAGTTGATAGCTGTTCGAAATGCTCCTTTCAAATTCACAAGCGCAACTGATGGTCTAACTGATTTAAAAATATATTAACAACATTTTTGACACGTGCACAGCAAAAATGATAAAACACCTGCGATGTTAATAGGCTTTCATACAATGCACACGGGAATGAAGCAACCTACCAAACACAATTTTTAACTTAAATCTTAATCACTGGAGAATATATAAACTGAATTTACTTTACACTTTCGAAAAACTAGACAATTGTGGATATCCCAAGCAGCATTTTTAGTCACCGCTACGTACCAGCAACCACCGGTGGAACTATAAAGTTTTTGCCGTTAGTCACAAGAACGTAATTGCTACGGTATTGTTACGTGCCTGGAACCAAAATGGGGAACAATTCTCGAGTAGCAGATACGTTGCAGTAACCCTTCCGGAACTTGTCCAGCTACGTTTAGGCTACGTAGCTGCGTAGTAATTGCTACTTTCGTGGAACTTTTTTTCTCTTTGACACATCGTGTCGCGTCGTTGTTCTCTCTTACTCTTGCAACTTAACAAATATTCTTTCACTTTCTCTAATGGCGCAGTCGTGTCACAAAATGGATTACTATTTTATTTGTAATACGTACATAATACAGGTCTCTTAAGCTGGCTCAGCCAAAATAGCACAACACAAAAAGAAATATATAATGATTTAGTGCTAATTAATAGCTATTTAATTGCGCTAAATAAAATTTTATTGCTCTGTTTTTTTTTTAAAGAAACCATGGCTAAGCTGACAAAAACCGTGTGCTGGCTCAATCGAAAAAAAAAGGAAATAAATATTTTTTGATTTAGTGAGAATTAATTGCTAATTAATTGCAAATTAATTGCGCTAAATAAAAATGTATAGCTCTTATTTAAAAAAAAAATCATGGCTGAGCTGGCAAAAACCATATGCTGGCTCAATCGAAAATAGAAGGAAATACATATTTTTTTATTTAGTGAGAATTAATTGCTAATTAATTGCAAATTAATTGCGCTAAATAAAAATGCATAACTCTTATTAAACTGCATAAAAACGGCCGATAAGGCCGTCATATATAGTTAAATAGTGGGACTGGAATAGGTGCGATAGAATAATTAATTGCTCCAGCACAACACACTAAAATGTATTCTACCAAGTACTGCCAACTCTAGAATACTTAAAAATACACTCTTCGATTTAATTGCTACCAGAAAACTGCATAAAACCGCGGATATGGCCGTTATATAAGATTAAACAGTGCGACTGGCATAGGAGCGGTAGAATAATTAATTGCTCCAGCACAACACCTCTAAAATGTGTTCTACCAAGTACTGCCAACTCTACAATACTCAAAATTACACTCTTCGATTTAATTGCTACCAGAAAACTGCATAAAACCGGCGGATATGGCCGTTATATAAGATTAAACAGTGCGACTGGCATAGGAGCGGTAGACTAATTAATTGCTCCAGCACAACATACTAAAATGTGTTCTACCAAGTACTGCCAACTCTAGAATACTTAAAAATACACTCTTCGATTTAATTGCTACCAGAAAACTGCATAAATACGGCGCATATGGCCGTTATATAAGATTAAACAGTGCGACTGGAATAGGAGCGGTAGAATAATTAATTGCTCCAGCACAACACACTAAAATATATTCTACCAAGTACTACCAAATCTAGAATACTCTAAAATACACTCTCTCATTTAATTGCTACCAGAGATCTGCAGAGAAACGGCGGATAAAGACGTCATATATGGTTAAACAGTGCGTCTGGAATAGGTGCGATAGAAAAATTAATTGCTCCAGCACAACACACTAAAATGTATTCTACCAAGTACTACCAACTCTAGAATACTTGAAAATACACTCTTAGATTTAATTGCTACCTGAGAACTGCAGAGAAACGGTGGATAAAGCCGTCTTATATGGTTAAACAGTGGGACTGGAATAGGTGCGATAGAATAATTAATTGCTCCAGCACAACACACTATAATGTATTCTACCAAGTACTACCAACTCTAGAACACTCGAAAACACACTTTTTGATTTAATTACTACCAGAGAACTGCAGAGAAATGGCGGATAAACCGTCATATATGGTTAAACAGTGGAACTGGAATTGGTGCGATAGAATAATTAATTGCTCCAGCACCACACACTAAAATGTATTCTGCCAAGTACTACCAACTCTAGAATGCTCAACAATACACTCTTTGATTTAATTTCTACCATAAAACTGCATAAAAACGGCGGATAAGGCCGTTATATAAGATTGAACAGTGCGACTGGCATAGGAGCGGTAGAATAATTAATTGCTCTAGCACAACATACTAAAATATATTCTACCAAGTACTACCAAATCTAGAATACTCTAAAATACACTCTCTCATTTAATTGCTACCAGAGATCTGCAGAGAAACGGCGGATAAAGACGTCATATATGGTTAAACAGTGCGTCTGGAATAGGTGCGATAGAAAAATTAATTGCTCCAGCACAACACACTAAAATGTATTCTACCAAGTACTGCCAACTCTAGAATACTTAAAAATACACTCTTCGATTTAATTGCTTCCAGAAAACTGCATAAATACGGCGCATATGGCCGTTATATAAGATTAAACAGTGCGACTGGAATAGGAGCGGTAGAATAATTAATTGCTCCAGCACAACACACTAAAATATATTCTACCAAGTACTACCAAATCTAGAATACTCTAAAATACACTCTCTCATTTAATTGCTACCAGAGATCTGCAGAGAAACGGCGGATAAAGACGTCATATATGGTTAAACAGTGCGTCTGGAATAGGTGCGATAGAATAATTAATTGCTCCAGCACAACACACTAAAATGTATTCTACCAATTACTACCAACTCTAGAATACTCGAAAATACACTCTTAGATTTAATTGCTACCTGAGAACTGCAGAGAAACGGTGGATAAAGCCGTCTTATATGGTTAAACAGTGGGACTGGAATTGGTGCGATAGAATAATTAATTGCTCCAGCACCACACACTAAAATGTATTCTGCCAAGTACTACCAACTCTAGAATGCTCAACAATACTCTCTTTGATTTAATTACTATCATAAAACTGCATAAAAACGGCGGATAAGGCCGTTATATAAGATTGAACAGTGCGACTGGCATAGGAACGGTAGAATAATTAATTGCTCCAGCACAACACACTAAAATATATTCTACCAAGTACTACCAACTTTAGAATACTCGAAAATACACTCTCTGATTTAATTGCTACCAGAGAACTGCAGAGAAACGGCGGATAAAGCGTCATATGTTGTTAAACACCTGGACTCATAAACTTTCCTGGAATAAAATTAAAATGTTATAACAGCTCATTAAAGTTATAATTAATATTTAAATAAAGTAAACAAAAATTTGTAAGCATGTTTGAAACGGAAAAACTACAAATTTCCCGGTACGCACTATAGAAATCCGAGTATTCCGGACATAATTCCGAGTAATATCTATAAAATTCCCAGAATTTTGTTCTAATTTCTATAAAACGGTACATTTTATTTAAAATCAAACTGTACTCATAAACTTTCCTGAAAAACAATTAAAATGTTATCATATCTCATTAACATTATCATTTATATTTAAATAACCTTAACAAAAATCTGTAAACATGCTTGCAACGGAAATATTGCAAATTTCCAGGTACACACTATAGAAATCCGAGTATTCCGGACATAATTCCGAGTAATATCTATAAAATTCCCAGAATTTTGTTCTAGTTTCTACAAAACTGTGCATTTTTATTTAAAATCAAACTGGACTCATAAACTTTCCTGGAATACAATTAAAATGTTATAACAGCTCATTGAAGTTATCATTAATATTTAAATAAAGTAAACAAAAATCTGTAAGCATTTTTGAAACGAAAAAACTACAAATTTCCTGGTACGCACTATAGAATTCCGAGTATTCCGGACATAATTCCGAGTAATATCTATAAAATTCCCAGAATTTTGTTCTAATTTCTATAAAACGGTTCATTTTATTTAAAATCAAACTGGACTCATAAACTTTCCCGAAAAACAATTAAAATGTTATCACATCTCATTAACATTATCATTAATATGTAAATAACCTTAACAAAAATCTGTAAACATGCTTGCAACGGAAATATTACAAATTTCCAGGTACACACTATAGAAATCCGAATATTCCGGACATAATTCCGAGTAATATCTATAAAATTCCAAGAATTTTGTTCTAGTTTCTACAAACCTGTGCATTTTATTTAATAGCATACTAGACTCATAAACTTTCCTGGAATACAATTAAAATGTTATAACAGCTCATTAAAGTTATCATTAATATTTAAATAAAGTAAACAAAAATCTGTAAGCATTTTTGAAATGAAAAAACTACAAATTTCCAGGATCACACTATAGAAATCCGAATATTCAGGACATAATTCCGAGTAATATCTATAAAATTCCCAGAATTTTGTTCTAGTTTCTACAAACGTGTACATTTTATTTAAAATCAAACTGGACTCATAAACTTTCCTGGAATAAAATTAAAATGTTATACCAGCTCATTAAAGCTATAATTAATATTTAAATAAAGTAAACAAAAATCTGTAAGCATGTTTGAAAAGAAAAAACTACATATTTTCCGGTACGCACTATAGAAATCCGAGTATTCCGGACATAATTCCGAGTAATATCTATAAAATTCCCAGAATTTTGTTCTAATTTTTATAAAACGGTACATTTTATTTAAAATCAAACTGGACTCACAAACTTTCCCGAAAAACAATTAAAATGATATCACATCTCATTAACATTATCATTTATATTTAAATAACCTTAACAAAAATCTGTAAACATGCTTGCAACGGAAATATTGCAAATTTCCAGGTACACACTATAGAAATCCGAGTATTCCGGACATAATTCCGAGTAATATCTATAAAATTCCCAGAATTTTGTTCTAGTTTCTACAAAACTGTGCATTTTTATTTAAAATCAAACTGGACTCATAAACTTTCCTGGAATACAATTAAAATGTTATAACAGCTCATTGAAGTTATCATTAATATTTAAATAAAGTAAACAAAAATCTGTAAGCATTTTTGAAATGAAAAAACTACAAATTTCCAGGTACACACTATAGAAATCCGAATATTCAGGACATAATACCGAGTAATATCTATAAAATTCCCAGAATTTTGTTCTAGTTTCTACAAACGTGTACATTTTATTTAAAATCAAACTGGACTCATAAACTTTCCTGGAATAAAATTAAAATGTTATACCAGCTCATTAAAGCTATAATTAATATTTAAATAAAGTAAACAAAAATCTGTAAGCATGTTTGAAAAGAAAAAACTACATATTTTCCGGTACGCACTATAGAAATCCGAGTATTCCGGACATAATTCCGAGTAATATCTATAAAATTCCCAGAATTTTGTTCTAATTTTTATAAAACGGTACATTTTATTTAAAATCAAACTGGACTCACAAACTTTCCCTAAAAACAATTAAAATGATATCACATCTCATTAACATTATCATTTATATTTAAATAACCTTAACAAAAATCTGTAAACATGCTTGCAACGGAAATATTGCAAATTTCCAGGTACACACTATAGAAATCCGAGTATTCCGGACATAATTCCGAGTAATATCTATAAAATTCCAAGAATTTTGTTCTAGTTTCTACAAACCTGTGCATTTTATTTAATAGCATACTAACTCATAAACTTTCCTGGAATACAATTAAAATGTTATAACAGCTCATTAAAGTTATCATTAATATTTAAATAAAGTAAACAAAAATCTGTAAGCATTTTTGAAACGAAAAAACTACAAATTTCCTGGTACGCACTATAGAAATCCGAGCATTCCGGAGGTAATTCCGAGTAATATCTATAAAAGTTCTAGAATTTTGTTCTAATTTCTACAAAACTGTACATTTTATTTAAAATCAAACTAGACTCATAAAGTTTCGAGAAAACAGTAACAGGTTATCACATCTCATTAACATTATCATTAATATTTAAATAAACTAAGCAAAAATCTGTAAACATGATTGTAATGGAAATATTACAAACTTCCAGGTACACTTTAGAAATCCGAGCATTCCGGATGTAATTCCGAGAAATATCTATAAAATTCGCAGAATTTTGTTCTAATTTCTATGAAACTGTACATTTTATATAAAATCAAACTGGACTCATAAACTTTCCCGAAAACAATTAAAATGTTATCACATCTCATTAACATTATCATTTATATTTAAATAACCTTAACAAAAATCTGTAAACATGCTTGCAACGGAAATATTACAAATTTCCAGGTACACACTATAGAAATCCGAATATTCCGGACATAATTCCGTGTAATATCTATAAAATTCCAAGAATTTTGTTCTAGTTTCTAC